>JAQIXA010004489.1:0-11260 GCA_034699045.1 Nanhermannia cf. coronata Gr-Ori-00579 | reverse complement strand
ATATGATAATCAAGTCTTTGAAATATTCCGAAATCTGGCCAATTTTTAATATACCTACTATACTAGTATAGTACCTACTTAAATTCGAATTACATAAAATCATAAAATGGATTTACCTATAAATGCAAAAGTATCTTTTAATCTAAAATTTTGATAGTTAAGTACTGTTGGGTTGGTAGGTCTGAATAACTAATATTATAGATTTGAGTACCCTACGCCTACCCTGAGAGATATTTACAACTTTAATAGGTCCTGTACTTACCTATACTATCAGTAAATACTAATCTTAAAAGCCCATCTGAAATCTCTTTGAAATAATCTGGTCAATTCAGATCAGATAATTTATCGGATATCTGTTCAGATATTGAACCTGAAAGTACTGAATGAAAATTATCCCTAATTGTCATAAATTAGTCAAATTTTGTTACCATTTATATTAACTAAATGCTTTTTTGTCATTTTTTTAAAAATAAAAATCTGTCTCCAAAAGATGTATCTACAAACCTAAAATTTGTAGGTACATACATATGGTACTTTGTCAATTTTTTATGAGGTTTTGATTCTGAGATTACTAGTAATAGTACTAGTACTAGTATCAGAGCCATAGGTCCAAAATTATCTGATTTCTGATTTATATAAAATATAGCACTTACCCTAGCTAGTACCCTACTACTCGTAGTATTTTAGTAAAATTGAATTAGCAACGGTTTTATCATTATCCAACCTTTTTTTCTAACTTTTGTAAGCAAAATCACGAACATAACTTGTAATTTTGATTTAAAAAATTGTAAAAAAAAAAAAGCTTGTACTTGAACTTATATCTGTATGTAGTGTAGGTACATATGTATTAGATAGGAAGAATTACTTTCAATTTCTTTAGAATTCCGAATAATTGAGACGCACTCAACTCGAAACTTTCCAGATTTACAATTTACAATTGTCAATGCCTGACTCTATAGTGTATTATCTATGTTTAAATTTTTAAATAATTCTTGGAGACAACAAACAATATATTATAAAGTCTTTGTGTTTACTAGTGCCAAAAAAATCCTCTTTTTATACACTATTTAGATGCAGAGTTGAAAAAACTTGCCAAGCCGAGCTTATTATAATGCTTGAAATAATTTTAAAATTGTATAATAAAAGATGCAGAGCATAAAAAAATGGGTCTAATTTGACTATTAGAAATTTTCAAAAAAAGCTCAAAATTCTCCTGTAAATCTAATAGTAGCAAATGCCACTTTTTCAAATACGGATAGAAAGTATTTCTTACCTCAGAATCAGAATCGAGATTTTCTTCACCAATAGTAGGAGTGTAAGTATCAGCCTGGATTCAAAAAATTTCAGAATTTTAGCAAAATTTTGATAAAAATATTTAGTAGAGTAACTTACCTGAGCATCGAGGTATTCACTGACACTGGCGTCGCTCATTAGGTCAATATCGACTAACCTAAAAATACAAAATAAAAATAAAAATGGCAATACTTATTTTAGATTCAGAACAATGACAATAACAAAGTACCTTACAAGTGTTTATACTTTCTATTGACTCTATATTGACTCATATACTCATGGATTTACATGTAGTACCTACTATAGACTATAGTATAGTATTTAGTGAATAGAACAATAGAATTTAATTAAAATATTAAATGAAATGAAAGGATACAAATGACAGGTTTACTACCTTTCTGTACTTTTATGTCTCCTAAAACTTGCCTTTAAACATTTTTTATCAAAAATGTCAAATCGAAATTTTGTCATACTTCATAGGTATATGAAAAATGTCAAAAAAATGAACTGGAAAAAGGTCAAATTTGACCTTGGACCCAAGTTTGAGGTCAAAATCGTCCTCTCCTGAGCTTGGGGAAACTTGGACACCCCCTGTAGTAAGTGATATAAAGCCACATGTTTGACTTTTGGGCCAATTTTTGGACATTTGTCAAAGTCAAATATCCATTTTCCAGAGATTAAACAAGCTATTTTAGATCATAACATACCTAACTGAAAAAGAATCATGTTAAAAATGTGGTTTCTTAACCTCGTATCTGGATCATTTTCCATTCTTAGCATCAAAGACCCTTATAGGGTCTAGTAAGAAATTTCTTCAAGAAATTTCGATTTCTGAACTAAAAAATTTGGAAATTTTTGTATTTGAAATTTTGTTTTCGATCAAATGACAATGGAATTGTACAAGTAGCAAGTAAAACACCCAATGATTTACATTTACTACTACTATTTACACTAGAATAATACAATTAAATTTAAATAGTAAGTAAGCATTTATTTTATTATTTATGTCATTTTGTTTTGTTTTGTTTTGTCATCAACAGGTATACCATGTGAAACCAAAATAAATAAACTTTTTGTACACTTTTAACTACTTGTATCTATCTAGGTATAAGAATACATAAAAAGTATTGTTCTCAAAACATAAATTATAATTTTCATAAATTCCCACATTCTCTACAGTAGTATTAGGGGTATTAGTAGTAATTAAACCTCCAAGTCAAGTCAAGTTCAGGGTCAAGTTTAAAACTTAAAAATGAAATAAGATCCATAATTAATTATAACTATTCTGTATAATTATCATTAGTTTAATTGAAAAATTACAATTTTTAGTCGATTTGTCTGAAAAATTGAATATAAAATTGAACTTACTTGTCTCCGCTCATTGTTCTATTTGGATCCATTTCAAAATAGTAAAAATTTTCAATTTACTCGTAGATATCACATATCAATTAACAATCACTTTAATGTAAATCATTTTTAGCACCAATATGTCAATATTGCAAATTACAAACCGGAAATCACACTTATCTCATAAAAAGTCTAGAAGAGAGGATATAATTATTTTAATTTACATGAACAAATAGAACTATTTATGTAGTATGTACCTATATACAATACATTGGTATACTTGGGTATTATTGATTTTTTGAGGTAGTTCAATAAACTGGAGATTTCAGATTGTACTCTAGTCGAAATATCCTGGGATTTGGGATCTAGTGGTAATTAACTTTTTGGATTTTATCTCAAAATCTCTGGCTGACTTTGATTCTATAATTGATTGTGTAATCACCACAAAATTTGCAAATCTTTTGATCTTTATATATTTATATAATTGACCTGCCCAATCCAAGTATCTAGCACAATGATAAAGTTATAATTTTTGAAAACAATCACGGTATGAAACAATTAGTCTTATTTTGTTATTATGATTTCAATTGTTCCACCCAATTGATTGCTAAATTTGTGAGGTAATTAAATTCTGAATCCTGAGTTATTTAGTCCTGCTGATGTGTAGGTTTAATTATAACTTTGTAATTTTGAAATTTTTTGATTTAGCTATGTATCTTACCTATGTACAAGACAAAAAAATTAGCTGGTTTAAATGAGTTAGTTAAATGCGTATTTTAACTATTTACAAACTTATGTACAAGTATTATGTATAAATGAACAGATGAACTTTTGATTTCACTTCTTGAGTTTAGTAGTAGATTGAAATTGGGGATAAATTCATGCGTGTTTTGTGACTCACTTTTATCGAAATCCGAAATCCGAGACTTTGAATGGATCGATATTTTGACCAGATAATTTGGCACAACTGAGAGGCGGGAAAGGGTAACTTGAGCTTATACCCAAGTATTTTTGATAAATATTTGATAAATATTATCGAGCTTGTAGTTTGTACTGATACTAACCATTCATGGTTAGTAAAATGCCAAAATGGTTAGTATAATTGAGTAAAATGTTTATAAACTTGAGTTTTTTGTTGGGAAATTTTGAGGTTCAAAAACCTTCTCATCAAGCAAGGGGATAAATGCATTAAATTGAATATCAAAAATTGAATTAAGATTTTAGAGGAGGAAGTCAAAGTCAAAGTCAGTCCAAGTCGAAGGAAATACTCATAAAATTATAATACTGTATTTCATAATAAAGGACTTAAGATTGAGATAAGGAAACTTAACTGGACTTTTCATACATTTTTCTCAATAAAAGTATACATACTTAAGCAACATATACCTATATTGAATATATAGTATCGTAGTACAATTAAATTTCAATACAAATTAAGCTACATACCTACATAATTAAATAGGACTTTAGTTTAATTTCATCCCTATTTTGGTTGAATTAACCCAAATTAAAAAATTCTCACATAGCCTAACCTAAACTAAACTCAAAAAATTAAGGTGAATTGAATTTCATACAGTTTTTAGACCAAAGATAGACCAAAGACCAAAGACCAAAGACCAAAGACCAAAGACCAAAGACCAAAGACCAAAGACCAAAGACCAAAGACCAAAGAAGAGTGGTAAATTCAACCAAAATAGGAATGAGATTAAATCGAAGTCCTAAATTAGCAGAGAAATATCTAATAGTTTAGAGTAGAGATTTTTGAATTCATATTTTTGCAAAAAGACTTTTGATATTAAAAAAAAGAAGAAAACAATCAAAAATTTAATGGTATAAATACCATAGGTAGCAAGCATCTAATAGAATGAATTATTGCTTGCTTTCCATCAACTCTAAATATTGAAATAATTTGACAATTTTATAATTTTAGATTTTTAGGTCTTTTATGCGCGTTAAATGCTAGGTACATAACATAAAATAGTGTATTCTTGTACTACTGTAGCACAAATACAAAAAGTAGTATAAGGATAATCTATAACAATCATACTAATCGTAAGGTATTTATTTGAGAATTTTTTATTTTCAGTATCTTATCATCAGATTGGTCTACTAATTATTACTATGCATAGTACCTAGTACCTACTTTCGACTCAGTATTCAGTATAGGTTATAGCTAAGTTTTTTTTGCAAATTTTTTGTTATAATTCGATAGATACTCCCAAGTAGAGCCTAAGGGCAACTAGTCCAGATATGCAAAAGTGTTTAAAATTTGCAAACCAAAATTATATTTCACTTTTAAATATTTATAACAATATACATATAGATACTCTACCTATATGTACTATGGTATATTATTTCCTTTAAGATACCTGCTGTTAGCTGTTACATATACTTGGGTTTTTGTACCTTAAGATAATCTTAAAACCAAAAACTACCTCAAACTACCTTTATAAATACTTTAGATACATTTACTTAAGTATATGAATCATATCTAGCTATTTATCATAACATTTCCTTACTACTCACTTGCACATACAGTTTTATACTTTCTAAAAATTCCCCACATATATTATTACTGATTTGTTTACCTGCTTTTGTGCTTAAAATAGTAAATTTTTAACTGTACTTTTTTTCAAAAATATCAAAATTTAATTTTAGTTTGAAATACACACACAACAACAGTAAGAGTACAGCTAGTTGGATTTCATTGTTAATTGGCAAATTTTTCTAAATTTCTAAAAGGATCATGCAGATTTATCCAAGGTCAGTCAAATTCAGAGGGAGAGATTCTATTCTGTAGGTATAATAAGACTTGTAATTTTTTGCTTTTTTTCTGTATAGGTTTCTATTCAGTTTCAGTTTGGCAATATTTACCAGTCAATTAGTAGTACATTTAACAAATGCTGATCATCATGCAAGTCATTTACATCAAACTCAGATCAAATTAAGTTTTGAAGGAAATCAACAGAAGGCTAGTAAGTGCTTAAATAAACACACAAATTTAAGAAAAATCCCAGAATATACTATAAGTATACAGATAAGTCTCAAAACAGGAAATTGAGATTTTTTAAGGGTCTATTTGGCTTTCAGGCCTTTTGCAAAAACTAGAAAACCCATTTATAATTTAAAGATATCCTTTTGAATAAGTAGAAATTTGAAATATTTTACAAATTCTAAAGCAAATGATTGAAAAATTAAGATTTTTATATAAATGATCTTTCAAACTCAAAATTATTTATAGTGGTAGGTAGGTACTATACTTTTTTTTGTCACAATTTTCAATTTGAAATCCTAGTTTTCGTCCAGTTGATTAAAACATGAACTCGAGGATTTCAAAATTAAAAAAGATACAGAAATCATAATAGATATTCGTACTCTAATAACTAATATAAGCAAAATTCTCCTAACCAAAATTTATCTAAACTTAGAATTTAATATGTATTAGAACTTCGAAACGAATCTACAAATAAAATAAAGGACAGACAGTTTCAGCGGGGTATAATAGCCCATTTTAAGCCTTTAATCTATGGTTTATAATAGATTATGTAATAATGTCCAATTTGAAAATAATTAGGTACAAAGTGCTAAAAATGTATTTAAATTTGTAGATGTATTTGCTCATGATAAAGCTGTGGTTTGCTATGTCGGTAAGTTGAATGAACTTTTGCCAAGTAATTATAAAGTAGTGTAAATATGAACAAAATTTTGTATATTTTTGTAAATTTAAGGCACTTGGTCGACTTATAGAAAAGGTGCTGATGGCTCAAATGAAGTAAGTAATAGTATCATTATTAAAAATCAAATTTTGAAAATTTTGTAAATTTTTGCTTTTAAAGGGTGCTTATAATTGGGAGGATATCGATGCGACACTTTGTACTCATTTAATCTACAGTTTTGCTGGGTAATTTCAATCAATTTTAAGTTTTTTTTGATATATATAATAATTATGGAAATTGAGACTCTGAGAACAGACGAGTACACTATAGACTGACACATTACTGATATAATATCGATTTATTTTGATTTTTAGGCTCGATAATCAGACTTTTGTAATGAAACCTTTGGATGAGTTTTTAGATCTGGAAATTAATTATGGAAGAGGTAATCAAATTCAGATTATTTCTATCTTATATTACCTACTTGCTTATTATTATTATAGACAAAAGTTTAATTTCATCCCTTATTTTGGTTGAATTTGCGCCTATATTTTTGGTCTAACCCGTCCCCTGTGAAATTAATCCAAAAAAAATTTGTTTTTTAGTTTAGGATTTTTTTAAAAAATTGGAGTAATTTTCTTACAGGCGTAAAGTTAGACCAAAAATATATGGGCAGATTCAACCAAAATAGGGATGAAATTAAATCGAAGACCTTATAATAGTCCAAAAAGTGTCAAAAAAAGTGTTGAAGGACAGCAAATCTAATGAATTTTAAAACAAAATTGCGATAAAAATATTCTTTTCTGGCTTTTAGGAAATTAAAAGTGTGCAAATTTTTACTTATTTATACCTTTCCTACTCTCCTAAGGTTCCTATTTGGGCCTTAAGCTAATGCCCAAAGTTGGGTTTTTCGAGTTATTCCAAATAGATAATACCAAAATATCAAGATAGACTTATTTGCTATTTAACCCTTGCACCTTGTTAAATTTGGGCTAAATTAATTGAAAATCTTGATGATTTTTTTCAGCTTGGTATCAAAAATTCAACAATTTGAAGAAATCTCATCCACATTTGAAAGTCTTACTTGCAGGTAAGCTAATCTTTTGTAATCTTAAATAAAATTAGTTAAATTTAAGTTAATTTTTCAATTAAAAAGTTGGAGGTTGGAACGAAGGATCTCGTAAATATTCAGATATGGTAAGAATGTAAAATTTGCATGGAAAAAATTCTTAAAATTTTATAAAAATTTCAAGGCATCTGATGAAAATAATCGCAAAGCATTTATCGACTCAGCTATTGATCTCATTAGGTAATTACCAGTATAAGTATCAGTTTTTCAAATATAAAATTGTAATTTTTTAAAGGAAATATGGATTTGATGGCTTGGATTTAGATTGGGTAAGTACCCTACTAGTATACTTTAAAAATGTAAAATTTTGATTTTATAAAATTTTTATCAATTTTTTGTAGGAGTTTCCTGGAAGTCGAGGCGGACGACCTGAAGATAAAAAACATTTCACTCAATTAGTTAAAGTAAATACTTAAAAATTTAAAGGATCTCTTCGGCTTTTAGGCCTTTACCATGTTAAACCTCATATAATAAGCCAGAAAGCCTATAATAACCCGTAGATATTCTTTCTATTTTGGTTCAAAAAGTAGCTTGAAATCTCTCTTAAACTATAAAAAATTTAATATCATAAAAAATCTGCAAAAATTTCAAAATTTTGTAGTTTTATCTTGAAAATTCATCTAATTTTTGCCTAAAAATGGCAAATTCTTGAAGGAAATATGCTATTTAGATAGCTCCTAATTCCATACTTTTAAATGCCCAATTCGCTCAAAATTTCAATTTTTTAAAGCAATTTTTGAGCTTTGAATGAATTTATGAAATCTCTAAAAATTATTTATTTTTATTTTTAAAGGAACTGAGATTGAGATTCGATGAGTATAACTTGAAGTTAACCGCAGCTTTTAGTGCTGTCAAGTCAATTATTCAGGTGTCTTATGAAATCAAAGAACTTTCAGATCACCTGGACCAGCTTCACATCATGTGCTACGACTATCATGGGTAAAAATTCCACCTTTTTAAAAAATACAAATTACTAATAATATTACTTTGTATCTTTTTAGATCTTGGGATAAGGTATACTACTCTGACTCTGATATTTAAATATCTATTTGGAGATTGTGCATTTTTGAAAATGAAATTTTTTAAAGTTAACTGGACATAATACCCCACTGTATGCCAAGCCTGGTCTTGATGAATTCTCGGTCGAGTCCTCAATCGACCATTTCATATCGATGGGTGCGAATCCTGAGAAAATGGTCATCGGGGTTGCAGCATATGGACGGACATTTTTACTAGCTAATGAGACAGACATTAAGTTGAAAAATTGTGAAAATGAAAATGGATGTCTGGGTAAATTAGCTGAAGGCAAGGGATTTCAAGGTACAAAATTTTTAGAATTTATGAAAATTTTAAGTTTTACTAATTTTTTGTCAATAATTTTTAAGGACCCTTTACAAAAGAAGATGGATTCCTGGGCTATAATGAGATCTGTAAAGAGTTGGTGTCAGATCGAGGTGACTGGGAGATCTATATGGACCGAGTGGCCAGGGTCCCCTTTATGAGAAGTTTGGCCAAATTTGTGAGCTTTGACAATCCGGACAGTTTACGAGAAAAAGTGAGTTTCTCAAAAAGTCTCATAGAATACGCTCTCTCACTTTTAAAATTAACAAAGTTGAAATCCCATATTCATATCCTTGTATCTTCTAATACCAGTTATAGTACCCTAGGTACCTACTTATTGGGTACTTATGTTGGACTGTAGGATGTAGAGGTTGGTTAGGGATAGTTCTGAATCATTTTCGAAATTTGGATAGCCGGTTTTCGCCCTGAACTAGTGTTATTTTGACTTTTAAATTGTATCTAAAGTAGTACAGATACAGTACTTATTTCTAGCTATAGATAACTGATACAAATATAAGAGACCAACTCATTTATCCGAAAAAAGGGTTTCCTAATTTCAAAAGCGTGTCCGAACTAGCCCTATTGTAATAGTATCAGTAGTTAGCATAATAGTTAAAAGTATAGTGGGCACTTTTAGTAAGGTGATCTTTTGGCATTTTCATAATTTCAAACCAAGATATAACTAGAATAGGATAGGGATCTTTTAACTTTGGGTCAAGTACCTATTAAGATTTACAAGAAAAATCTCTGAAACTTTTAGAATTTAAATGGCAAAAATGCATGTTGAATTTTCCAAAATGGTATTTAAATCCTCTAAAATGTTCATTTTAATATTTGCCTTATGATACTAAAAATTTAATTTATCATAACCTATTTATTAGATGATTATGATTACTTATGTCTTATTTGTCTAGTCGATTACTTATAACAATTACAATACTATCTGTATTAATGATACAAGAAATCTTAAAATTAAAAGTAGGTATGCATACCCTATGATATGATTATGATTACTGATACACTGATAGTTTAGAAATTAGGTGCACAAATAAAATTGAAATTTTTTAATTTCATGCCAAATCCTGCATTAAAAGTACAAAATTTAGCATTTTTAATTGGATTTTTAGTTACTATTTTTCTAGGGTCTACGATATATTGATAATGATAATTGATTTTATAAGTTGACTTGATCCTAAAAGGTATCCTTATAAGGAGATTTCACTGTATGTATTAAGATTATTGTATAGATACTTGTAAGTACTTGGATTCTTAAAAATAAATTTTATAAAAAGTCCTTCAGACCTCGTATAAATTCTCTCTTTTATTTCAAGTTTTTCGGCACTATTTCTCTTCAAATGATCATAAAAATCGACTCTTGGCTTGCTGGTGTGGTGTCCTTCCCCAAAAATCTCTTAAATTTTGACCAAAAGTCCGTTTTTTTTCCTTGAAAGGACCCTTTACCTAACAAGTCATAAGTCTTGTAATAATATTGTCTATTATGACTATTATTTACAAGTACTTTGTACCCCTAACTATTTTGTTATACCCCCCAAAACAGTCTCAAAATATAAGACCTGCTATAGATACTTTTTGTTTTGTGCACTTAAATCTTGAAACTCGTGTTATTTGCCCTCCTATCCCATTCTTGTAGGGCATATAAAATAAACATTTTACAATTTCCTTTTATTACCTCAAAAAAAAAGCCAGTTTTTGACACCATTTTTGTCTCTCTTTTTTAAAGGTTCTCTTTGGGCTGTCCCGTGGTCTAAAGGGCGTTATGGTAAGTCAAAATAAAACTTTATTTGAAAAAATATACTAATTTAGTCATCAGAAGGTAAATTAACTCTACTTGATATACCTACTCAAATCGTTAAAATTTTCAAAACTCAGGTTTTTCAAATCGGATTTTGAAAAGTTCAGAACTGAATGTCTTAAAAATATATCTACCTATATATGCTATGGCTATGAAGCTTATTTGAAGCTCTGAAATACTGAATTAAATCTCGATTACCCACAGATGCTTGCAAAATTGTAGCAAAAACCTGGTTTTTCAGAGTTTCAAATGAGCTCTGAAAAACGATAAATAGATTTATCGTTATTTCACAGTTTTTTCAAATTAGATTTTAAAAAGTGGAACTGAATTTTAAGAAATATCTACTTCTAGCATCATGCTATGAAGCTTATTTTAAGCTCTGAAATACTGGATTTAGTCTCGATTACCCACAGATACTTGCTAAAATGAAGCCAAAACCTGGTTTTCAGAGCTTCATAGCTCTAAAAACCTGGTTTTCATAAAAAATATTTTTATCGATATTTGACAATTTTCGAATAAATTTGTTACTTTACACCTGAATCAAATATCATGTTTGAAAATTTTACAATTTTATTATTAAAGTTAAAAAAATGATTAAGCCTGTTATTATTAGCCCGCACCCATTGAAAATGGGGAAAAAGGGCTATAGCGTTTGCCATGTCCGTCCGTCTGTCTGTCTGT
>JAQIXA010004488.1:0-11260 GCA_034699045.1 Nanhermannia cf. coronata Gr-Ori-00579 | reverse complement strand
GATTTCTCCCCCCAAAGTTCACTCAAAAGGCCATTTGATAACCTGTCGCAGGATTTATATGCACCTTGGCCCTTAATTTGATTAATAGATATTAAACTCCTCGAGGTAAAATCGTTAATATTTCTTTCATTTTAAAATTGAATAATAACTATAACGTAAAAATACATTAGTAAATATGTAGGGTACCTATATCAATGTAGAGGACTTCTTCACATTGTTCAAAATTTTGATACTCGTATTTCTTGTGTTTTAATTCAAAATAAAGCAAAAGTCGAGTGTCTGATCTAAAGATCGAGAAATCACAAAATTCCTAAATTATAAAAATTGATTGGCATGAAATTTTGATCTAATGCATGGCATGAATAAAAAATTTAAAATCAAAAATAAAATTCAATAATATCGCATCAAAGAAAGAATACGATTCATGGGCTTCGTTTGAAGTTGAAGTATCAGTAAGTAATTTTATACTTGAATAAAAGGTTTTAAAAATTTTGGAAGGAACCGAAGGCACTCTCTCGCCTGTTCGAATAGCTACAATTTTACCATACAAAGTCTCGGTTTCATCCTCTAGTCGAGAGAAATCTCTCAAGTCTATTATACAGATCTCAAACTACTGGTTACCAGTCTGGTAATATAAATGCCTACTATCTTATCCTTAGTTTAGATATACATAATACTAGAGTAGATCATGTTTAGTTACAAATAGGTAATTACTAATTACTGTAGGTATTTACTACTTTTTTAGTGCCTACCTATATCTAAAATTAAAGTAATTTGAGGGGTATTGGTATGGTATTACTTAAAAGAATAGCTTATTCCTTAAAAATTAAACGATACTCTTACCTACAAAATTTTACAGGCTTGACAAATATATTTTTCAATAATTTATTACCTATATCAAAATAAATAAGTAGGTTCCTATCTGTAGTACCTGTCTATTGCTTATCGTAAGTGTAGAACCATGTAAATAAGAATCATCCATGGCAGGATTCTTATTTGAATTAGTTTTAATTTTTGAAAAATAATTAAAAGTAACGCTATATCAGTCTTCCTATTTGGTTGGGAGCCATTTTTAGGAGTTTAGGCAAAATTTTAGGTAAAATTATCCTACTAAAAAATTTATTGATTTCAAATTCAAAGGCATTAAACAAATATTTTCAACAAAATTGCTTGAAAAAAATATATTCAGGTTCTCTTGTAATTTACTAAATCTGTAGTCTATATATTTGTAAATCTGTAAATTAGGTTTATGAATATAATAATGATTTTCTCCATATTTTAATTATTAATTAAAGGTTGGAAATACATTGCATTCCAATTGTGCATAGGTATCCTACTTGAATAAATATATATACCTACATTTTAAAGTACCCTAAGGTAAATTGAAATTGTATTGAATAAGTATACTATTTTTAATAAAATAGCCTGATTCACTACAATACTGATGTCAGTATAACCAAATAGGTACAATTATTATTCTGTAAATACTGTAGGGTACTTACTAATTTTTTAAGAACTTGAAATTGATTATGTATATCAAATTGTAGTAATTTCAAAAATAAATTCAAACGTGTCCATAAAGCCTTCCAAATACATATTTTTACCAGCTAATTTGACTTCTAAATACTATACCAAGACCAAAGTACATTTACCTACCTGTATTTTTTTTTAGCGAACAAAAAATTCAAATCTGAATCGAAAGCCACCGTCTTCGTTCAGCTTTATGAACATGTGCACATTATACTATAGTGCTCAAAGTACAAAGTACAAAGGCTTACTTTGCTTGGTAAGTTAGGTACCTATAATACTTGCACTGTATTATCTCTATATGTATGATGTAAAAGCAACAGGATAAAAGATATACTTAAAGTACATACAAATAATAGGTATAAAATGAGAGTTCATAAAAGAGTTGAAAGAAATGGAATTGAAGGTGGGGATCTCTTGGGGAAACTTGATTTCTTGCAGATTCAAAAAATCCTTGCAATATCCTTATAAAAATTACATATCCATATCTTTATAACTTATAAGGACAGAGTCAATGTAAAAAAAACCAAAGCAAAAGTAAGATTTTTGTGGGGGTTTTTGGCTGTTAATGCTGGCGGGTCAGGCCATTCTTGAGTGCTTTTTTAAAAGTTTGATTGTTGAAAGAGTTAAAACTACAACTCTCTTACCTTGACAAGAAATATTTGCTTTGTTCTAATCTTTTTTACGACAAATTTAAACGAACATTTTACATAATTCTACTGTTTTGACTCAAGTTTAAATATTGTCAACTGTCTTTTTACTACTATAGGACTACTGTAATAACTGACTAAAATATTGAGCAATATTTCAATACCTACAGATAGGTACTGTATATTGAAAGTTTTAATATTTAATTGAAAATAAAACAACGACTGTGTCACAGTAGGAAATTCGTGCGCTAAATTATCGACTCGTATCGAAATACAATATTAATATTCCAAAAGTCAAAATACTCTAAAAATTCAAATATCAATTCACGTGTATCCTGTTCTACTCTACTACTAAAGTATCTACCTATTTCAAATACATTTAATTCGATTCTATTTATTCGAAAAGTATATTTTTCAAATGCAATTCTATTCTGGATATCTGTAGATCTAAGAATAAGAATTGAAAGATATTTATAGTTTTTTAGTGCATGTGAACGCATAAATTTCAATTGAACTTTGAGCATTTTGTTTTCCAAAAAGATTACTAGGCATTATTACTATATACTAGGCAGAAAAGGGTTATAATTTAGATTTAGTAAATAATTAAAACTTTCAAGTGCATAAAAACAGTGGATTAAATCGAAAAAACTAGACTACGAGTATAGGTAGGGTATTTATGCAGGAGGTTTGAGAAAAAACTGAATATATTGAACTTTGGTTCTTGAATCTTGATACCTACTTAAATTACAAACTTTATTATACTCATACGAACCAGTATCTAATCTACAGTAGTAATCACATTTGTTGAGAAAAAAATATCTCTAGTATACAGTATAGTACCTACTATCTAGTTCTACATATCTGCTAATTAAACGCTAGTGTTTTGCAATTGGCAAAAGTAGCCGGTCCGTGAGAACTTGAGGTTCTTATTTCCTCTGTGATATTTGTGTGTTTTTTTCCATGAAATATTTCCAATTTTCAATTAGAATACCTAAGGAAGTCAACTAAATTACTAGTTAATAAGCTAAGGAAATACATAATAATAATAAAAAGGAAATTTTAAGCCAATCAAAGCATGAATCCTTAAGATAATTTTTGAAAAAATGGGTGAGGAAGATAAAATCATTTTGATTTCTGAAGATGTAGATACTGAATCTGACCATATTTCCGAGAATTCTAATTCTAGGCAAAATACAACTGCAAGAATTTGTAAATTACAAAATCAAAATAATAGTGTTTATAATGGGACTGTGTTGAGTGTAAGCAATTACCGACAGGCTGATGATCTGATAGGGAATGCAAGTAATTTGGAAAATCAAAATCTAAATAGGCCTACAAACTCTGGTAGTAAAGGTAGAAAGGAATTAAATGGAGCACAAATCAGATTCAAGACTTTTATCTATGAGCAAATACCAAATTTTGCAAAAAATGTAGCTGAAAGTTGGGTTTTTCATCGAAAATTTATCATATCCTCAATAATTACAGGTACCTTACCTTACTTATTCTAAATTACATGTTAGGAAGTCTTACCTATGTCTACTAGGTAAGACTGAATTACTGATATACTTACAAATTGAAAAGGGTTGACTTGAGATTTCAATTATTAATACCCTACAACTTACCATTAGTACCTACATACAAGTATAGTATATGTACTTAAGTACCCACAATATAATTAGAATCAAATGAAATAAATAGCTTACCTTTTAGATTTATTTTATATACCTAAATACCTAATAAAAGTATCTAGGTCTCTAGTACAATATTGTGGACATAAAAAAGAAGATATAAACTCCGGGTAATTATTGACAAACTTACCGAAGTTTATATCCTTTATATAAATTGGGACAATTTCATCTTGTGTAATTTCAAAAGAATATTTTAGTTAGTAATAATAGTTTAATACCCTACTCTAAATAATTTGAATTTGAAAAATAAAGTCTGTTTTAAATACGAGTATAATGTAAATCTTGAATCTTGGCAAAATTGAACTCAAATAAATTAAACCTATAGTTAGTTTTGAACTTTAATTATTAATTAATCAAGTTACAACACTTAAACCTATACATATAGATATACCTAACAGTAAACAGTACTGCCTACGTTACCTGAAAATCTCAATCTACTAGGTATAAATTAATGATTAGTCTGAAAAAAAATTGATTTTGAAATTTTTTAAACATTTTTGTAGTGATCTCTTCAACTGGCTGTCTCTTAGCATTTCCAGAGCTTTTGGAAAGAATCTCTAACAATACAGGCCCCTCAGATGGGTACTCTTCCTGCCTGGCAGCCTCGACCATGTCCACCCTTCTCATATTATTGATCTCTGCAACAATTAAATTATTTAAACCAAGAGAACAATTATTCAAACCAGTGGTAAATTTCCTAAAAAAACCAAATTACCTTACTTACTCTGTACCTTATCCTTATCAGATAAATCTCCTTTTTACAGGTTTCTATTTTATCAATTTTGAAAATTGGATTTTCGATTGGTCTCTCAATACTTACGCTATTTTATGCCTGGGAAGATCACAAAGTTGTGTGTAACTATCAGGATCCTTTCTTAAGTCTCATGATTATGTTTGCTATTATTACTCATATCGTCAGCAAATGGAAAAGTAAGCAATTTGAATATGAATAGAATTACAAAGATTGAGAGATTGAGTTTGAGTAGAACTATAAAACATTTATTATATTTATCTTTTAAATAAGCTATTTATTTTAAATGGTAATTACTTAATCAAATGTCCAAATTCCACATCAAAATTGTGTACACTTCTTTTGTAGGACTTGGATTTCGAAGAATTATGAGCCTTCTAACAATTGCAACTGGGGTTTTTGTATCTGTTGATTATTCCTTGATTGATCACCATCGTTGTAGAGGTACCTACCTAATTACCTACCTAATTATAAATACATGCATTTTACCTTTAATTTTTTTTTTACTAATTTTCTATAAATAGGACATTTATACGCACACATGCCTCGAGATCCTTGGTCTTTTAACGTGCATTTAGTGTGGACGATAGCTTTTGTAATTTCACTTTGGTTATGGACTGTGGCCTTATTTTACTTGGAAAGTTCTATACCTGTAAACAAGGTAAATATCACTGTGTATTAAATATATGGTTTTAATAACCTAAAACAGGATATACTCTAAACATAGTTTTATTATAAAATATAAAACGATTATAATTTAGGTAAGTATAATACATTCTTTCAAAGAATAGTACCCTACCTTATACTACTACTAGTATTAGGTTCTATAAAGCGTAAATTGAGTTTAAGCGTAGAGAATTCAAAAATTTTTGTATTCTTAAGTAGAACTGGAGCTTCAAATTATTTCAAATTGCACGGTATGAAGTCTCTTTTATTCAAAAACATGGCAAAATAAATTTTTTTCACTTTATCTAACACGGTTCGTTGGCTTTTAAAAGAGTTTAATTAGACATTACTCATTTTCAAGGGTAACAAATTTGAAAATCACTTTGGTAGGTTATCTTTAGTTACATACAGATAGATATGTACATAAGTATGTATTTACTTTTATACTTGCTTATATTGTGTAGGGTACTGATATTTTTTTTAAATTGATAATTAGTACCACAATAATGCACCTACTTTTTTTCTATAACGTTTGGAAAACTTCAAAAAAAGGGATTTCCAGAAAATCAAAATTTTACCTAAAATAAGTACCCTATCTACCATACAAACACCCATGCCATAAAACTAAAAAAACTAAAGTGAAAACAACGGAGTTAAAAAATTGGAAATTTTTGAGCGACTTCATACTGTTATAAGAGAGAATGGAATGAATGTGCTCTACCTATTAATTAGCAGCATGTACTTATATCCGTATGTATTACTAGATAAATGGAAATTTTTCCAATTTTATAGTAAGTAGTAGGTAATAGGTACTAGGTACTAGGTACTTATATTGTATTGAAATTGACAAATACCAATAGTATGAAATCCCTTATTTTGACAATAAATATAAAAATAAATTTTGTATTTTAAGAGCAAAATTGGAGTCAAATATGAAGAATATAATGCGGTCAAAATGACAGTTTTGAGAGTGAATACAATTGCAAATGAAGTTCCAGAACCTGATGAAGACCTCAACTCTAATCAAATTCATTCAAATTTTAATCGTAAAAGATTCGGTGCAAATCCCTATTCGAATGTCAGCTTTTTAACTGTTCTCAATGCGGTTCAATGGTATTTATTTACTAACTACTATTTTAATAATCAAAACTTATGGAGATTCTTTTTTTTCAGGTTTCAAATTGGTGCATTTATATTTATTCTCTGTATGATTTGGAATGAGTTTGTCCCAGGATTTGGGAAAGTAAGCCCTAAATAAAAGTTTAAGTTACTAATTTATAATTATCTGTATTTAGAATTCAACATCAGTCGATAAACTACCTCAAGTTTTATCTGATGGATTTTTTCTCTCATTTGTTCAACCTTGTTTTTGGATTTTGATATTTTGTCAATTGATTTTAAGCCAAAGTTTCAGCTATCTTCTTGTTCTCATTCGATCGCCAATGATTGCGATTTCAATTGGATCTTTGGCATTTCCTGTAATTGGGATTTGGTCATCAAGTGAGTACTTCTTAATATACCTTGTATTTAGCATAAATATTATACTGGACTGGTTTTTTAAAAGTTGACAGTTGGCATCATAACAAATATTCCTATCTACTTTAGTTTTAACCTTTAAAAAGTACAATTTAAAAAAATTCAATCAAAATTGGAATTTTGAGAAAAAAAATTGTTCTTATTCTTAGTCATGAGCTACTGAATCTACCCAAAAAACTTTTAAAAAACAAACGGCATATAAATATTCAAATATCTTACTGTACCTATAATAATTATTGATTTTTTTTTCTAGTTTTTGAAATCAGAAATAGCTACAATTTTGTATATTCACCCGTATTCACTGGCGAGTTAATCTGTTCAGCAATAGGGATTCCGATTATTATAATTGGGACTTATTATATGCTAAAAATCGATGTTTTTGGACAACCTCAGAGACCACAAATTAATAGAAATCAAACAATTGTTGCTTAAATTATACCAAATACTTACCTACTTTTATTTGTCATTTATTTAAAATATTTCTCTGTAGTTATTTCTACTAAATTACCTACCTATAATGTTAATATATCTACTACTAACTAGTTAGTACCCTACTTGTTACAAATGAGATTTTGTTAAAAAATGGAATCATTTGGAAAATGGAATTCTTAAAAACTTTCAAGATTTTATGACCCCTCAAAAAATTTGAAAAAGAAAATTTTTGCTAAAAAATTTGGCATTGAATTACCGATATAAGATTTTATGGCAGATCTAAAGTTAAAATGATACCTTCGATTTATTATGGGCTTTCAGGCCTTTATATTTAACATGGAAAGGCCAGAAAACTGAGGATAATCTTTCAAAAATTTATCAGAAATTAAAACAACAAATTTAGATCAGAAAAGTTTATATAAAAAAGTATCTTTCTTACTATTGAAAATCTAAAACTGCAAATGATCCCTTTTCTCATGCTCTATTACATGTTTATAAATATTTATTAAGTCATATAATGATACCAATGTACGTAAAAAGCTTATATATAGATACCTTTTATATAGAATTTATTATTTAAAACTTATACCATTTATCTTTATAGGAACCTATCTGTTGTACAGAAATATAGATAGCTAGGAATGTATATGTAGTATTTAAATTTTTTTACCAAAAAAACCCAAATCATTTTACAGTCAATAAATTACAAGTAAAATTGACAAGAAACCAAGTTTACTTACCTATCTATACTCAGAATCAGATTGAATAAATGAATTTTCATGTTAGTTTCTTTTTTTCAAATTTGGTTCTGTAGACGCTTGTAAAAGACTTTTTTACAATTTCTGACAGAATTCGATATTACTACAAGTATGAGTAGGAGATTTGAAATGCGAGCTGGTTGAGTGAAGTTTGAAAAGATCAAAAATAAGGTTAGAAAAAAAAATCTCTGAAGGCTTTTTTTACAATTCTAGATTTAATACTGTTGGTGCATTGAAGGATACATTTTTAACTACTTATCAGTATATCCCCTAAAGCTTAAAAAGCTAGAAAAAAAACCTCAATTTTTTCAAGAATTCAAATAGCATTCATTTCTCACTCTGTCTGAAATTTTTATGACAGCTCTTATTACACATGATATGGATAAAAATAGTTTTATTTTGTTGTTTAGATAATAATACCAGAATACTAGTATATACTAGCCAGAGGTATTGATTTGTTGTTCATCAAAAATCTTTCGAAAGTCATACTCAAACTCAAACTCAAAATACAGATACTATTCTAAACATTACATACGAGTTACATACTTAAAGCAAAGTCCAATCAATAGTCCAATAAAACTAGTCCAATAATAGTCCAATAAAAATCTTATAGAATCCATTGGACGATGTATTTTATCTGATATATTTGTGAAAATTAAGAAATTCGTATCAGTATGTGTTATATAAACATTTTTGATTTTGTTCAATTACCTAAGGATAAGTAGACACGAAAGATTTCTCATTCTGCTGAACTGAAGATAAGTCTGAATTTTTCGATCCCAATCTCGGCGAGTATTTTTAACACTTTTCTTGTTTTTTGTCATTTTATTACTTATCAAGTATCCTGTCTGGTCAAATTATCTTACCCAAATTTAGATAGCTAAATAAAAGTTGGACAAAGTTCCACCCTTACTATTAGGATTAGGATAGTAAAATCTTTGAATATTTTAAGCTATACAATCTAAAAAATCAGGTCTCAATCAACTCTTTAAAAAATTTAAATAAAACTACACATGTTTGTATTGGCTATCAGGGTTGAACTTTATTTCCTTCCTAGAAGTTACAAAATAAATCCATCAACATATCTACTACAAGTACTAGAGTACCTACTTATAAAAAAGTCCTGTAGGTAATTTGAATATAGAATGACCACTTGATATAGGTAATGGAAATGGTCACTAAAACTAAAAACAACGTATATCTATTTAGCTTTTAATTCAAGTATTTTACTTACTACGGATACTTAGGTATCAGTATTTGCATTAGGGCTTTTAAACTTCAAAGCTTTTAAATCTCTTGTGTGGCTCTCACCAGGAAAAAAAATCTCTCAAGAAGTCTAAAAAAGTGTTTTATAGCCTAATGTCATAGCTGACTTGTCTTATTGCCCAAAGTAAGACATGTCAACTTGACATTGGACATTCCAAAACAACAATTTAGCAATTAAAAAATCTCCTTTTCTTGGTACAATTAGGTTTAAAACAATGAATTTACAATCACCTGCCAAAATGAACATAAATATTCGCGCACAAAAAAGCAGAAAAAAAACACAAAATTACAACCTGTTGCATTCTATATTCTGCTATATCTTACAAATTATTCGCAAGAGATTAATGAAATACAGATTTTATGCTTATGGCAAAGTGCATAAAAACAATAAAACAAAAATATCAGACGATCCAGGATACAAGTAATATGACCATAATTTTAAATGGTTTTATCGTAAAATTTTTTTACTCGAATTGTAAAAAAAGCTGCTGGCTGTCTGAAATAACTTTGATTTTTATCGCAAAAACTCAAATGTAATAAGCTTATTAAGTAGACGAGCATTCCATTTCCATATATAAGTATTAGGGGTGTAATAAAAAAAACTTTATAGACTTGTAAAAAAGATTAAAAAGTTAATTTATGAATCAATCTAAAATGCCAATTTTTTCCTACCCACCACCATCACAAAAGTATGACTTTTTATCCATAATATTTACATGTATTCAGCATTAGAAATTCGTAAATTTGTATTTAAGCCGATTATTACATGTAAATAGTCATAGTTAAGCAGGCAGTAGTAATGAAATCTCTAATTTTGGTGGCCTATTAAGGCTTTTATGGGATAATGTGAACAAAGTTTTGTTCCATTAAACTCAACTTTAGAGTTTAAAGTGTAAGTGCTAATGTAATTTTAAATCTTGTTTATATTCCTAAACATCATTAGATTAAGGGGTTATTAGCATTATAACTTTGGACATTATTACCATACTACAGTACTGGTACTGATACTATGAGTAAGTAGATCTAATCCAGAAGATTTTTTGCTTGATCTGAATATCTGCTGATCTCGATAGATTTATTTGCTTCTGTTTTTTTCTCCCTAAATCCTTTAAAGGCTATTAGAAGCTTTTATTTTTTTATTAATTATCCCTTTTCCTTGATATTTAAGGCTATTAAACTAGCCTTAAAAGTACTCGCAAATAATCAATTTTCAAATTTATGAAAAGTGCAACTACAGAATATTGCATCTGCACAATTGAATTAGATTTTGTAAGGAAGTGTAAATCTTGTACTGCTATTCATGTCAGGTTTTAAAAATATATTGTAAGTTAGTTATAGTTCTGATTGTCGGTCCTTTTAGGAGATTCTAAATTTACGATTTCTACCAGACCCTTGACAAAAAGGTCAATAAATAGCAGAATAAATCGAGGTTTGCAAAAATACTCTTTTCACGTTTAAGGAAGCGTTTATAACTGGAACTTGAAAAACCAAATCTTTGTTCTTTAACTTGGTCAATTTAGCAAAAAGCAAAATTGTCAAAAGCATTTTTGCTACCGTATACCTATATCAAAAAAGGCAAAAATTTACTGAAACTATAATTTAAAATGCCCTATTACACTCACATTACATAGTACCCTACGTCTACGTGTGCATTAAATTAAGATAAAATTGGATAATATTATATTATCTAGGAGAATAACAAAAACTATCTAAAATTGATTTTATCCAAAAATTAGCTATAACTAAACAAATATGGCATTATAGTGTATAAATAAATTTTTGTAAAAATCTTAAAATATCAGTAGACCCTTGAAAAATTTGTTATTGGGCGAGCGAAGCGAGCCCTTACTATTCAACTTTGCTTGCACTTTGTCCGTCTGTATGTATGTCTGTATGTCTGTATGTCTGCATGTCTGTATGTCTGTATGTCTGTATGTCTGTATGTCTGTATGTCTGTATGTCTGTATGTCTGTATGTCTGTATGTC
>JAQIXA010004487.1:0-11261 GCA_034699045.1 Nanhermannia cf. coronata Gr-Ori-00579 | reverse complement strand
CTCGAAAATGTCGTTGACGAAAGAGTTCATGATGGACATGGCCTTTGAGGAGATTCCGGTGTCAGGGTGGACTTGTTATTTAATACCATTAGTGTTGCTTTATAGGCTTTATGATGCATTAATTCAGCTGTAAAAAACTAAATTTTGACCTCAGGTTTAGATTTACTTGTACAATAATCTTGTTTTCAGAGCTGATAATATTATTGAAAAATGTTTCTTAAAATGCCCATCTAAATTTTCTAAAAACTATTTTGAGGCAAATAGGGAACCCTCATTTCAAATTTTGAATAGATTTTTATAATAAAAAAATAAAATTAATCTTTTTTATTTTTTTGTCTTTAATTGTAATTAAAATGATAATTAAACTGTTAAATGGCAGACTATGTCATTTATTGAGACATTTAAATCACAATTCTAAAGGACCGGTCAATTTTGGTCATGTTTTTAACCGTGGTCTAAGGGGTTCCAGGTACCGGAAGGAGTTCATCGAGTCGATTGAGAAGGAGCTGAGTGACAAAGGTCAACTTGTTGAGGAAGGTGATGGACATGGACATGGTGGACATTCTGAGTCAGGTACTCCAGCTGATGATGCTGAAGACGGTCATTTATCAAAGACCGAAAGACGTGCGAGGATCCAGCAGATGCTGAAAAATGCATCGACCTATTCTGACCTTCAGGACCCTGCTGGAACTGACCCTTTTTTGTCTACACCTTATGTCAAGGGGACACCTAAACCTGAGCAACTTGTGGACGAGCAAGACCAGGACCCAGATAAGAGGAAAAGACCCTACAAAGACCCTGCTAATTCTTCTGTAAGTTTCAAAAATAATTTATAATTAACGAATTTTGATTTTTTAATTAGGAGTGCTACCATTACCGCATTCAGTTATAAAAGGGAACAGACCTTACTATGCTATGAACCTGGATCTTGACCTTGATCTATGACAGAGAATCCAAGAACCGAAAATTTTATTTTGTCAATTTTACATTTCTCGAGATTTCTCGAGTATGGCATATTTTCTTTAAACTGCATATATGCACATGCATAGCCTGGCCTGGCCAAAGCCAAAATGTTAAAAATAAATAACATTGCGGTGTTTGGAATTTTGTCACTTTGACCTGGCAAATTCTGCAATATTTTATATGGATCTGACAAAATTGACAGAATCAGAAAAGGTTTGAGTTCTTGGGTTTCTCTATTGATAAGGATATTCTGCTTCTGTATTAGGATTAGGTCACATGTCACTTGTCACATATCAAGGCATAAATGTACAATAAGATCTTTTCTCTGACTGTTACCTTTTTACTCAAATATAAGAATTACAATACAATTACACCTTCTTTGTAATTGTAAATAACATAATACCTACTAAACTTACATTTAGTTGTGTTGAGTGTTGTGCCTGTGCCTGTAATTTTCTAATGTACCCTAACCCTACCTAATTGTAATTTATCTGTATGCTATTTTATTTTATTTTATTTTTTGTAGATTGTATTATTTCCAGGCCAAGGTTCTCAATATGTAGGAATGTGTGGTAATACAAATGAAATGCCCAAATACATCCGAATGTTGTACGATACTGCAAGTGAAATATTAGGATTTAATCTGCTGGATGTTTGCTTAAATGGACCATCAGAGAAATTAAATACAACTAAAGTATCTCAGCCTGCAGTCATCATTTCATCATTGGCAGCATTAGAAATTTTAAGAGAAAGGAGAGAAGACATTGAAAAGACTTGTGTGGCCACATGTGGGTTTAGTGTTGGTGAAATTACAGCCTTTGTTTTTTCTGGTGTTTTATCCTTTGAAGATGCTATTCGATTAGTTAAAGTTCGGTCTGAAGCTATGCATCTAGCTTGTGACCTTACACCAAGTGCTATGAGTACCGTTTTTTATGGTGCTGACTCAAAATTAAGTAAGTATCAATCTATAAAATTAACTTGACTTTAAAGATTGAATATATTTGATTAGGTATATTATGTAATTGTTATTTATTTATTTTATGCCTAGATTTTGCTCTGACTGTTGCAAAGGAATGGTGTACGAGAGAATATAAAATTGAGAATCCAGTCTGTCAAATTGCCAATTACCTATTTCCGCATTGCAAAATCATCGGTGGAAATAGAGAAGCCATTGAATTTCTTGAAAATAATTTTAAAGATTTTAAATTAAGAAAGTTAAAAAGATTACCAGTTGAAGGAGCCTTTCACACAGGTATTTTTAAAGAAAATAATTTATTTTATTAAGTATAAAATATCACTTTAAACTATCTTATGCTTTTGTTATTTTTTATAGAATGTATGAGACCAGCTGCAGATGCTGTTAAAGCCGCTTTAGAAACTATTAAAGTTAATGAACCTAGAATTCCTATTTACTCAAATGTATCTGGAAAAAGATATCATGCACCACCTGATATTAAAAAGAATTTTAGAAGGCAAACTTACATGCCTGTGAGATGGGAACAAATTCTACATGATGTTTACAAAAGGTAAAATACTAGTTGTATTTATTATTGTATTAGATATTAGATATGTATAATTAGAATTAGCCATTAGCTAAAGATATATTAAATGTACATTTATTTTTTATAGACCTAAAGAATCAGAATTTCCGCACACCTACGAAGTTGGTCCAGGTTCATCACTCTGTACAATTCTCAAACTTGTCAATTCAAAAGCTCATTCTAAAAGTAAATGTATAGCTCCAAGTATTTCCCAACAAGATGCATATGAAGCTCGGTTAATTGAAAGGAGAGTTTAAAAACTAATAAGTAAACATAGGTAGGTATTTTTTTTACAAATATGTATAGACATAAAGTTTTCTATTTTACTACTGACTACTGATAGGTAATTAAATAGGTTTATATTTAGCATTTTACTTATCTACCACTACTATCTAATCTAAAATTTAGTCAAGTTGTTTATCTCATGAAGGTTTTTATTCATTATTTTTTCTCTTATTTTTGACATAAATAACATTTTTTTTGTAATGTGTATAAATATTAAAATTCGTTGATAATAATAATACAATATTACTTTTAAAGATTATTTTATACAGTACCTATACAGATACATATTAGAATTTCCATATAATGTAGAATATTAGATAGTAGTACAACATGATCTATCAATTATTTATAGTTCATCATTAAGATTTGTCTTTTCTCGCGCAATTAAGAATAATTTACAATAATTGAACAACATAAATTATTACAAATCATTAAGAAATAACATTATTGTAATTATAATTGAGACTTGTAAGAGAATCGATCCGACAATAATTATATAATTAATTGCTTTAAGAAAAGTTTCCAAATAACAAACAAACAGTTACAATAGTAGTTCATAGTTTAAGTACATAAAAACTTAAACAATTTAAATAACTTTAAATTTAAATACCCTATTATTATGGCTATTTTTACCCTCGTTTCCCGTTTAGTTCTTTTTCTAAAAATCTACAATTATTTATTTTCTAGGTAGAGTATATTTTAAAGGGTATTTTAATTTACCTATATAGGACACATTTCTATTTCTATACATAAAAAAGCACAAAAATCTTAATTATTGATTAATTTTACATTTAGATTTAAATACGTATTTTAAAATCGTACACATACGTATAGAACCTTATAGATAAACTACCTTAATTATCTATAAATGACCAAAACTATTACACAAATATATATTTTGAAAGCTTTTGATTTGTCAATGTCATTCAAAAAAATGATTTTTACAGCTCATATTATCCATTTTATGAATGTCCTTTAAGATAAAATGACTACAATTACATACCTATGTATAATAGGTAATGAAATAGGTTATTAAAATTTTCAAAATATGCAAAAACCAAGCTGATTATACTCTATATTGAATTTCAATTAAATTGGCAGTTTAAATTTAAATGAATTATTACAAATGTAAGTACTTCTAGGAAGCTAAAATTGGCTTTACGATTTATTATGGGCAGGTACTTTATAAAGTAATTGAATTATTACGTAATAAGTTCAAAGGTACATTTTATATAATATGAGTTATTTTTTAGGGAAATTTTTAGAGTTTTTTAGGCCTTTTTGGCAGAATATTTTGATGGATATTTTATGAAATATTTCCCCAATAATTGAACTTGAAATTTTAACTAATTTTTGACAAAATACCACATTGTTCTATTCTAATTTTGCGAAAGGTACATTTAAATGGGTTATTAGAGTTATATAGCAAATACTGATATACCTACCTACCTACTAATTTTTATCAAAAATTTCTAAAATTCTAAAATATTTACAAGTAGAACCCTTCAAGTCCACAATGAATTCAAAAATTCTTTCTTATACCCTACCTACTATTTATATAATTAATAATTACCTATAGCTATATATTATAGTCTTTAAATCTAATCTAAAAATTCATTTTTAAATTGATTTAAAGCTCAAAAAGTTCTTACATTTTCTAAGAAATTATGCAAAATTTCATGAAATTTTGACATAATTTTCTAAATTTTAGAGCAAGCATAATATCTAAAAATCTATCTTGATTAATACTCTGAATTTTTGATTTTATGGACTTTGAGCATTTTATAATATTGATAATGAAGCGAATTACTTTGATACTTTATACAGAAATTTTGCTCTATATATCCCTATATTAGTACTTGAAGCCTATAGTACTCTTCTAATTCTAATACCTCATTTTTTTACGATAATTTACGATAATTTGCATATTTACCATTAGTATAATTACTTTTAAAGCTCAAATTCAAATTAAGTAAAAACTTTTCAAATTTCAAACTCCATTTACAAAGTAGAATTTAGAATGTAATTTACCTATACTAGGGTTTTTAAGGGTTTTTAAGGGCTAGACTTTTGTTTTAAATGACATTTATATAATCTTAATCTATTTTATAATACCTTTTATTCGTAATTTTAAATCTTATTTGACCCTGGGGAAAAATACTGAAATACGCATAAGAGTCAGATAAAGATAGGAAAACAAAAAAAAATACTTTTTGGATTTGCTGAATTTACTATTTTTGGCCAAACTTTTTACATTTTTATACAATTTTATGTTAACCCTCTTTAAGTTTTTTAGGGTCCACAGGGGTTCTTTAAATATCCCTGTGTAATAAATCAGACCATTTAAACTAATCCTTATAGAAGGAGATTCTTATGAGAGAGAAAAAGTGCTTGGATTTGCTTATTAAGGTTTCGAATTCGGGGTTCTTTCAAATCCAAGTTCAAAATTTTGAGGGATTTCGGTCATATAATAGAGAGTAAAACCATCAAAAATTTTCAAAAGGGTATCTAGGCCTTTACTATCTATGTTAAACCTCATATAAAGGCCAAAAAGTCCATTATAACCCCAAGATATCCTTTGATTTTATTATTCTCATATATCCAAAAACTCAAATTTTTGGCAAATTCACATTTTTTCAATTACAATATGTTGCTAAAATTGATTCAATCCAACTCTCTAAACTAAATGTTTTAGAACTGAATCCCTTGATTTAACTATTTTTTCGAAAAAATGCACAAAATTTTGTCAAAATTTGACCTGATTGGAATCTTTCTTTCGATTTTGTAAAAAATTTGACAAATCTATAACAAAATATCCATGTAAAAAGTCCTTAAAAAATACGAAAAATTTGTTTAAATCCAATCAGCTAACTGAATTTTTGAAAAATTCGGCTTTCAGACACATGCATGTTAAGCCTCATATAAAGGCCAGAAAGCCCATTAAAACCCAAAGATTTGATAGTTTTACTTTCGTTCAAATCTCCGATTTTGTAAATAAAAAATTTGGCCAATCTATAACAAAATATCCGATGTAAAAAGTCTAGTTTTAGTAGGATAAGGTATGGGTAATATAAGGGTAATATAATTTTATTTGGTTAGGTTAAATTACACAAAGTTTCAAGGATAAGTTCATAAAAGTATCTATCTACAGAATAGATGTATTTTAAGGTTTTAGAACTCTTATAAAAAGATAAAATAGATAAAGATTAAGAAAAAGTTCATATTTTGAAGGTTTTTTAGATTAAAAGTTTAGATAGTTTTAAACCATTTTATTACCTACAAGATTACACACAAGTTCTCGAAGATTTTTTCATACCCCTATTTTTTTAAAGATTTTGAGTTTCAGTATTTCAAGTTTTTTTCCTTGGAATGTTGAGATATTATACCGGAAGACATTTGTTTGAAACTTCCGGTTTATAATGAACATTTTTTATAATCTTAATATTATCTATGTAAATTAATACACAAAAATGTAATCTGAAAAAATTGAGAATTACTGGAGTGAAATTGAATCTTAACCTAACCCTATGATATTCTATTTTTAATTATTTTATAGATAATTTCTTAAAATATTTGATCTTGGCCGGGGTTAAA
Source organism: Nanhermannia cf. coronata Gr-Ori-00579 (assembly GCA_034699045.1). Classification (NCBI taxonomy): domain Eukaryota; kingdom Metazoa; phylum Arthropoda; class Arachnida; order Sarcoptiformes; family Nanhermanniidae; genus Nanhermannia; species Nanhermannia cf. coronata Gr-Ori-00579. The sequence continues at coordinate 4,878 of JAQIXA010004487.1, read as the reverse complement.
ATTCCGGTCAAGACCAAATTTACAGTTCAGAAGCGAGTCCATAATCTACTAAATTTTGAATTTTTTGATAAAGGATATATTCGGCTTTCAGGCCTTGATTTAAAGACCTGAAAGCCCATTATAACCCAAAGATATCCTTTGATATATTTTCGAATTTTTTTGCCAAATTTTGGACTCGACTAGAGCTTCTATGACTGAAGGAGTGTCGCAAGATTAGTTTCCTAACCGGCTTCTTTCAATCGACGAAATTTCAATCAAACTTTACAATTTTTCTTGATTTTTGATACTTACAATCTTGATGATCAAAATTGTAGATTTTGATCATTTCCTTGACCTTACATCATAAGGTTGGAATTTTTGAAAAATTTTCTGAGATCTTAAGAAAAATTTCAGGATATGATGCAAAGGTCCTTTATGGTGAGAGAAAATTTCGCCAATTTTGTCCTCTTCTAAAGTGATTTAGAAGAGTAAGAAAGAAACTCGGGTCCTGCGTCCATCACCCTGAAACAATTCAAAAAATTTAAAATTAGCTCCAAAATATCAGTAAAATAGTCATATTTTATAAAGAAACTTTAATTTCATCCATATTTTGGTTGAATTTACCCTATATTTTAGGTCTAACTAAAATGGGAAGAGTAATTAACCCAAAATATTTTTAATTTTTAAAAAATTTTGGGTTAATTTCATACGCGCGTAGGGGGAAAGTTAAACCTAACCTAAGATATATGGTTAAATTCAGCCAAAATAGAGATGAGATTAAATCTAAGCATTTTAAAAATTACCCCTTGTTTCGGGCCCCTCCGGCCCATCCCGTACTGTCATCCCATCCCTAAAAAATTAAAAAATTAACTAAATTGTTCTAGAAAGTTCTTTAATGACCTTTAGGGACCTTTAAAGTAGGTCTTAAAGTTCAAAAATTGCCCATTTAATGACCGAAAAAAATTCAAATTTTACCGCTAGATTCCCCTCCCCCGCTGCCTGAGGAATCTCGACCACCACTGCCAATGTCTTCCGAGTCTAAAATTTCAAAAAATTGTAAATATATTGTCATCTTTTCTGTCAAAATTCTGCAATTCCAAAATTTTGTATTTTTTCTCCAAAATTTTGTAATTTTTCTTGAAAATTTTGAATTTTGGATATGATAATCTTACCGGATCGGAATGGTGAGTTTTTGCCTCCAGCTCCAAGTCCACTGAAGTTCAAATTATACTACAAATATTCAACCAAATACAAAAATTAATTTTCAAAATTTTCAAAATTTCGACTAAAAATTTACCCTTATTATTAAGTATTAATAGAGTAGAATAAAATGAACTTAAAATTACGCGAGCAAATCAATTCAAGTCAATAAATTATTTCTCTCTCTAAAAAAGCGAGACTCAATTTCACTACTAATCTTTTTTAATATCATTTCTAGCTCTAACTAATTTTATCACAAAAAATATTTACAAATACCTTTATCTATCTACTTTATATACTAGTAAATTACTTTAAAATGCTAGGTCTAAAGATCTAAAGACTTTTTAGACTAAACTTGTAATGCATCAAGTCAAAAAATTTAGTTAACATGCATCTAAATGCAATTATTTTTACATCTATAAACTAGATTTTAAATGCAATAGTTTAAAAGACTCATAAACTACTTGTTTACTTGACTGACCAGACTGATATTTTTTGTATTTCTGTGTTTCAAAAATAGTCAAAAAAATGGTTTAAAAAACCTGTAAAAAAATGTCTAAAAAATATGTAAAAATGACTAAAAAATGTTAGGTTAGGTTGTATCATCGTAGTAGTTTGAAGTTTGTAAATCCTGAAATATAATTGTGGGTAATTTTAGCGCTTTTTTTCGTGGATTTTGTTTGGTTTCAACTGCAGGTCTTGATTTGTATTTGTAGGGCTAATCCGAAGTTTTATATAAGGATTTAATATAAGAAAATCAACTGAAATATCAGGTTTTGAAGCTTTTTTTCAATTTCTAGCAAAGGAACAAACCTTCATGTAGACCTGAATCTGGAAATATGAAAGAATCGTAGCAGAAAAGATATCTTATTAAAAAAGACCCGAAAAATTCATAGGATCTCAAATACCACGGTTTTTGTTCAAAACAAAATCTCATAAATTGAATAGAGGTAATATTTCAGACATATTTTTGAATTTTAGAGTCTGTTTTCGTCTATTAAAGCTGTTATTTTAACCTAAAATTTTAATCTGAATCTAAATTGAGAGATTATTAAGTTATTTTCTGACAAATTTAATGTTAAGGGGGCTGATACAGGGACCTAAAGTCTAAATTCTGCCGCATGTTATCAAATGGCCTTCTTATGTGTACGTAGAACGAAGAAATCTCTTTAAGTACTCCACTTAGAGTACTTAAAAAAGCGATTTCTTGAGCCTTAAAATTGAGCCTTAAAATAACAACTGGTTCAGCCAAAAAAAGGCTGTCTCACTTTTACTGTCAAAAAGTTTTTCTTTAAGGGTATGTCACACATCAAGGTCTACTCCCTTACAAGGTAAGCTTCAAAAATCCAAAATTTCTAGTTGATTTTTCGATTAAATCCCATTTTTTGTAAGTTTTTGTAATTGAAGGTTTTTTGTATCATATTTATTTAGGTGTATTCGTAGTAAGGTATTGATTTGAAATTTATTTTTATATATTTTTGTGAAATTCATTCAAGTGCACATTTTCATTAAAAGCAAAGCTAATAAAAAGAACTATACATAGTACTTCCAATACAGGTATAAAAAGATAAAAGAACTGAATGCTTTCAAGTACAAGTTACGAGAAAAAAAAAAAGAAAATAAACACTTACTTTGTACAATTTCTTTACTTTACACTTAAATAAGTAGGTAGATAAATGAGAATAAGTGGAACTGAACAAATTAGCTCTCATTTTACCAAAAAAAAGAGAAGAAATCTCAAGCCAAAAATGTGTAGCAAAATAAGCCAGGTACTCGTATACGAGTATAGGAAAAAAGATCCTTTTTGCCAAATTAATCAAGTTGAGCAAAATTGGAGAAAGCAGGTTTCGGAAATGTAAAAATAATTTTGGTTTTTTTGAGTCAAGAATTCCAACTTTTCTTTCACTTCCGAGAAAATTATTCTATGTATAATTTTATGGCTCTGATTTAATATCATCCCTATTTTGGTTGAATTTACCCCTATATTTTTAGTCTAACTTTACCTCTGTATGAAATTAAGCCAAGATTTTTTTGAAATCCTTACCTAAACTAAACTTACAAAATTTTTGACTATTTTCATATTTATAGAAGAAAAGTTATACCAAAAATATAGGGACAAATTCAACCAAAATATGGATGAAATTAAGGTTGTCTTATTTTACCAGCTAATTTTGCCAATTGACAAAATCAATCCAGATTTCTGGTTTTTTTAAATCAAAGATTAATATAACTAATTTGTCCTTCATTAAAAAAGTGATCCATCCATCGTTAGGAAATGGTCAATCAAGTTTTTTCCAGAAAATTTAAGATCAAAAATTGATGTACCTAATGTATATTTTAAGACCTTTTTAAGGTCAATTAGCCCAAATTTTCAGTAAAATTCAAATTTTAGGTCAAAATATCTTTAATAATTCTCATCATCCTAAATTTTTGGAATTAATTAGAGTTTCTAGTGTGTAATTTTATCAGCTAATTTTGCCAATTAAAAAAACAAAATGAGATTTCTTGGTTTTTTAAAATTAAAGATAACCATTTCATACATGTGTAATGATAGGAAATATTGATCGGTCATTAGAAATTTTGAAAAATTCAGATCTAAAACATCTAAAATCTAAAACAGATCTACAGATCTACAGATCTAAAACGAGTACTAAAATCTAGGTAATTCTAGGTAATTCTAGGTAATTTTGCAGATTTTGCAGAAATTTTGCAGAAAAATTCAAATTTTAGATCAAAATTTCTTTAATAATAATTGTAATAAATTTTGGGATTAGAGTCTCTATTTCCAGTTTAAAAAATGAATCAACGATTAGTGTAATTTTACCAGCTAATTTTTGCCAATTGACAAAACATAATGAGATTTCTGGGTTTTTTTTTCAACTAAAAGATCACAACTTCTCCCAATCTTGCCCATCATAGAAAATAGTTATCGGTCGTTAGAAAATGGGTCAATTAAGCTTAAATTTCATTGAAATTTCTCAACTAATGGTATCGTAAAACTTTTTTTAGAATCATCTAGCCTCTTTAGATTAAAATAGTTTTAAGAAATTCTTGGCATATTTGAACACTAAAAGATATCTTCGGGTTATAATGGACTTTCTGGCCTTTATATGGGATTTAAAATGCCTGAAAGCCGAATACATCCTTCCTAAATTCAAATAAAATGACAGGCCTAAATCAATTTGATCAAATTTTGAAAATATAAAAATAATTTTAGGATTTTTGGCTTTGGCTAATCGCTAAAGTTCTATTCCCCAAATTTTCTTTCAATTTAAATCATTTTACGAAATAAAGCCAATTAAGTGGGGGACATCCAAAATAGCTATTTTGAAATCATGTAGATTATTAAATATAGGAGGGAGTTAGGTCTTGTCCCCTCAACCTAAAACTAGAGTATTTTATATACACACATAAATCAATGTATTTTTATTTATTTGTACGATTTTCGTTTTCAGGCTCATTCAAAATGATTAGCTTAGAGAAAATGACCACTTGGCATACATTGGGACATTTTTCACATTTGATTTTTTAAGGGATTTTCGACAGTGCAGTGGAGATTACAAATGGGTCTTCCACGACCCGCCGATTTGATTTTGGTGGGTTTTTCAGCTTGTGATTCTAATATTATTTATGGGGTTTTCGAGTTATAAATAATTGAAAATCAAAAAAACGGGTGTCTTGGTCAATCGGCGGGTCAAA
>JAQIXA010004486.1:0-11263 GCA_034699045.1 Nanhermannia cf. coronata Gr-Ori-00579 | reverse complement strand
AACATGGTACACTCAAAGAATTGCATAGAGAATGTGCTTACGACGCGCAAGGAATTGCAGACACGGTACGCTCTCTTATTCATCAATCCATTTTAGTATCGTAATATTTTACACTCTGTTTTAGGTGTTAGAGGATCAGAAATAAAAAAAAGCCGTCCGCGAAGCGAACGGCTTTTTACTTTTAACAATCTCCCCCGAAATTATTAAAAGATATATTTAATACCTAACTGACCCTGCCAACGAGAGTTGATAGGATCCAGCGTATAATAATTACCATTGATACCTGTTGGCTTGATAAAGTTAAATGTAGGTATATCATGAGAAATCTCCATTTTATGAACTGGTCATCTTTTTAACTTCTGATTGTTGTTGGTAAATGAAAATTAGAATAGTCAAAAGTGTACCAGAAAACTAGAAAAATATTTAGATATATAGATTATGGTTTACAAGGTACATTTTGGTATAGCATACCGTTGGAAATAAATTGAAATTGATTGACAAAATGTTGAATGCCTTAAATTCCCAGTTCCAATTTTTGATCATTTCACCAACTGACTTGATCTAAAAATTTAAAACAGTAATCGCATATGCTCTTTGAAAAATCAGATTATCTAATCCTAAATTAAGACTCGATTTACGAGTACTCATAAAATTGAGTGCAATATAATATGTATGACTTTTTAGACTATAAATAATCAGTCGCTGATTTCAAAGAAACCTGTCGAGAACATTACCTTTTTTGCTTCAATTTTCCCGATATTTTCAAGATCCATTTTCAAAATTTTCGATTGTATTTGTTCTTTACCTTCAAGGACCTTATAAAAAACCATTTTTAGTAGGGTATAAATGTAAATTGGGAATTTTTACAGTGTTTTTGAGATGATTTCCTAAATATGCAAATAGTCCAAAATAAGCCAAGGGCATTGTTGAATTCGCTAAATGTTCAATATTTGAATTGTTCAAATAGACAATAAGATTTGAGAATATTTGAGAAAAGTTCAAAAAGAGAATGAAAAAGATCTTATCACCAACAGCTTCATTGAGTAGTGTAAATGATTCCTTAATTTTGATAAATTCATCAGGGAAAAGTGCCAGAGAATCTGAATCAAAATTTTGACAATATTTTTTGAGAAATTTTTCCAAATTTTGTATAACACCACAAGAGGCAAAAATTATGATCAGAATTGTAAAACCTATTGATGAGAAGTAGAAAAATTCAGAGCAAAATATTAAAATTCTATTAAGCCACAGGAATTGTGGTAAAAATGGAAGATTATGAAATTGATTAAAAGTTGTAATCGAACATAGAAAGTAAATTGTTCCAGTCCAAAACGCGATGGATATTGAAAATACAAGAAAATACAAAAAAATGTAAAAAACAGGAAAATGATCAAGTAAACACCTGAAATCAGGCAAAGTACTACCAGAAGAATCGAATATGGTTCTTAAAAGTTTAAGAAATTTTGAAATATTTAGAATGGTAGTAGATTTCAAGAAAATGTTCATAAAAACCTCAGTCCATACTATCAGGTAAATAATATAATTCCCAAAAGGACCAAGAGAATCACCGCCAAACTCAGCAGGGGGCCCATTAGCTTGTAGTGTTGACAGAAATAAACTGATGGTTAAAATTAATGGCAGAAAACAGTTAAAAACAGCATATAATAAATATAGATTAGTCCATTTAAATGTGTAATTATTGAAATTTCCTGAAACTTGGGTTGGAAAATAACCAATAAATGAACTGAACCATAAAATTTGTTTCAAATTTATATTCAAAATCATTCAGATTTCGAAAAAGATCTCAATCGAAATACAATCGAAATATGCGAGTTTTTGAGAAAAATCTAATAAATTTTGTTAGGTTTTGATTTCAAGAATCAAAAAAGTTTGAAATTATTAGTACCTATCTTAAATAATTCATTGTATATTCAGGTACCTATATATATTTATGTGTCTTTTTTAAATTTTTTGATTAAAGATTAGGTATTGATTTTGTTACAAAAATTTGACAAATTCTGGCTATAAAATGTTTTTTACTACTAGTTATTTCAACATTTTGACCTAATTTTTCATTTATTGAATTGTTTTGCAAGATACCTAGTCTCTATATTTGTTCATTTTATTTACAAAATTATACCACTCGTAATCTCGTAATCTTACCAATAGTAAAACTTTTAATTTGTTAAATACATATAATAATTTACTAATTATTATTAGTCTGTTAGAACAAATTGAAAATTGACTTTAAAAATCGATAATAAGTAATCATTTTATCAAAATATTTTTATTTGCTATATACCTAGGTATGTATTTTAAATAAATTACACAAAAAATAGTACAACAGGCAGTCAAACACGCTGGTAAAACTCAGTACATACAAAAAAATACATAGAGTTTTTTACTATACCTTACATTAAAACTTATACAAATACATTTTCAACAAATTACTTATATAAATTATCAAAAATATAAAATACTTATTGCCAAAAAAATGGTTATAAAAGATATTTACAAAAGGTATTCTAGAATAAATAGTTTTATAACATATTAAAGCCTATCATATTATTGCTTATCTTATTAAGTACTTATCGTATGATTATCATAAGTATTTAGTATTTACCTATAGTACGGTAATAGTACCCTACCTATTATATAGATTTGAAAGAATTAGTCTATTTTTTATAAAAGCTCACCTGAGAACTGGATGGAATGGATAATATGGACAGGAATTTTTCAATAATTAAAAAGGTATAAAAACATACATTTAAAACATTTTACAATAAGATAAAAATCTAATTCATTAAAATAATAACTTAATTACAATTTAAATCCTTAATGTCTTTTAGGCACATATTCAATTCGTAAAATTCTACAATTACATTACATATCGATGAAATATTAAATAATTCAAGTCTTTCTATTTGTTCAATTGTTCATATTCTTAAAAATTGTAATTATAAATAATTAGTAAATTAAATAATTAGTAATAAGATTCGTAAAAATTATTAAAAATGTCACATAAAAAAGAAAACTGTACGTAGGTTGTTAGATTATATAAAATCTGGTAGTTGAATTGAAACTTTTGATTGAAATGTTAAATATAGTAGGCTATCAACTACCTACAGATACATACCCTACTATAACTAATACATAATATAACAATATCGAGATAGCCAATAATTATTCTAGAGAGCAAAAATTATTAGAGAGATTGTTGCTGTAATTAGTTGTAATGAGATCTTTAATTTTGAAGTTCCGCTACCATTGAAATTAAACTTTACAAGTCCTAAAAATAAAAATAAAACATTTATTATTTAGTAAAACTGACAAATTGGTAAAAAATTTGAAAACATACTTGATTCCTCAAGTTTATATGGATCGTCCCCGGCATCGAAATACGATGGGCAATTATCTCCTACAAAAGTAATTATTCGAATTAGTAAATTTCTATAAATTAAATCCATGGATATGCCGAAATAGAATTTTAATATAAGCTTTGATAGAAATTAGAAAAAGTTTGATGACAATCTCAGATTGATCATTGTATTTGGACTTTTGAGTTTCGAGTAAAAAAAAACTTTGATTAAAAATATTCAGAAGAGGAAATAATTTAGAAGAATGTCGGCGAAAGCCATTTCTCCAGGCGATTTTGAAAAACTTAAAGCTCCAAAGATAACATCTTTTGGGAAAGCAACAGAAAAAAATGTATGCACCCATAGGTTCTGAATTACAGATAGTTTTATGAATATTGCCCAAACTTATATCAGAACAATTAATAATGCCTTTGATTATTAATTTCAGCTTAATTATGAAGAGGTTCTAATTGGTTGGACAAATACGAGTACTTCATTGGCTCAAGCTCTTGCAAAACACCCATTTGCAAAAACCAAGATAGTCAAATCCAAGCCATTTGAAATTGGGGAAACAATTGGGAAAAGATCCGAATGGTATTTGCCTAATTGAAAAACATAATATTATTTAGATACTTAAAACTAATTATGTAGCATCCGTCCAAGGATTGGCATTATTTTTGTATTAAAATATAAAATTCTTAAATTAGGCATATTGAAATCAAGACGAATGAGATCGAGAACGAAACGTATCTATCTCTTCACCTTGTCCTCGATAAAGAATATCAAGTGCCAAAAATTGCTGCCTATTATACAGTTCATGTTAAGATCAATGAAGAGATCATTTTACAAAAAAGTAAGTCTTGAAACAAATAAATTCTTAATGTCCATTCCTGCTTAATAATTTGATAAACTTGTACAGAAAGTCAAATACAAGTCATGTCTCAAGGAACAGCCTACGGATGGGATAAATTAAACACAATGCAAATGATCGAAAGCAAATTGGCAGATGCTCAAATGATTCTCATAGTCGTTAATCTATTTCTCTTTTCGACCTCATTTATCCCACCAAAAATGAGTAATTGTCAAATTTTGAAAGCTCTCAATTTAACCATGAAAAAACCAACTGTGAGAAGCATCATTTCTAATTGTGTTAAGAACGAAGGGAAAAAGTTTGGAACAATTACATTTAAAAATAATGAGACAATCTTTACTTTGTCAAGAATGCTTTGTGCTGGTAATTCAAAAATTCAAATATACTGTAAAAATGAAATTTTAATTCCTGTTGCTTACACCTTAAATCCTAAAGCAGGTATACCGAAAATTAAAAAAATGATGGATGATCAATTAAAATGGCTTCCCGAATATGCAAAATATGAAAATGAGCCTTATGATGTATCGCAATGGGATATGGATTTATGCTCTCATTTTATCGCATTCTTAAAAGGTGTTGGGCATAATGGATTAGAAATAATCAAAAATGGTGAATTAGATAACCCAGTCAACTATTTCAGTAAGAAACAAGAGCTCTACAATCTCGCCAAGTTTATTGAGTTTACTGAACTTCAATTGATTACATTTGTCTCAATGTGCCAACCAAATTCTCTCAATATTGAAAATGCTGCTTGTATCGCTGTATATGCAAAAGAATTGTCAGAATGCGAAGACCAAGATACCCTGAAGAAATGTGATTATCAAAAGGCCATTAAAAACTTGAAAATTGCTTTTACAGCGTAAGTTTTAGTAAAAGATATTCTCAATTTGGTATATTTGAGTTTTACTGATATATATGATTTAATTTAAGGAACTATGAGGCAATATCGAAAACCAAAAGTTTCGTTGAAAATTATGAAACTCACTGGGAGTTCGTTTTGGATTTGATTTTTAAACATGAAGATAATCAAGATTAATTAAATAATGTAGTTAGTTCATAAGAAAATGATGGTGCGAGTGTATTTGAAAGCTAAGTATATCATTTATAACTAATTTATGTAAAATATATGAACTTCTCTATGTACTAGATAGTATTTAAAATAAGTTTTGAATGAATAAATTTTTATTTAAATATGACTTACTTTCCCTTTCGTATTCCTCCATTTCAATAGCTACGGCAGCTCCATGTGTATGATTCCATGAGTCTACATCTTGTTCAAGATTACAAAAAGATCCAATGGATTGGCTAAGGAAATAAAACAATTAACTATGCTGATTTGGTTCTATTGACATATTGATTAGATCAAGTACCTCATTAGAACAATATTTAAATCTGAACGTTGATAAACCCAACAACGGTATCGACCTGAATAAAAAAAATTTAATTTAAAAAATGTTATAGGTAATATAAATATATATTATTTGGAATATTATTTATGCAAGTAATTACTAAAGGCATCAAGTTCATCATAGGTAATGAGATAGGATTTTAAATTCTCTTTCCAAAATCCAATGCACTTCATACCTTTAAATAGAATTTAAATGTATTAATAATCGACCACCTTTAAATTGAGACATAAATATACTTACGATAATCAGGATCACCTATTTAGGACAAAAAATCATATTATTCATCGATACATGCCAAACATTTCTCTTTTAGAAAAGGAAAGAAAACAGAAAGTTAAGTTGAGAAAAACTAATTTACATAGCTTAAGATACACAATATGCAAAATGATCTAGGTATAGGTAATAACTTAATAACAATAACCAAAATCAAATAATCAAATACTTTAATAAAACACAACACAAACCCAAATTTAAACTCGGTACATATTAGTAGTAAACTTAACATAAAAACCCAAACCTTATTACAAGAATCTAGTATTATATTAATCATGTAAGTATTTTCATACCAAAACCACTTATGTTATAATCTAAAATTAATCTTACTATGTCTAGTCTATTAGTTGTTTAATAACTATGTAGTTGTAATATACAGTACGTAAGTACTGAATAAAAAAGATTTGTATTCAAGATCTGCATTATACATATATTAATAAATGTCTACAACTTACATACGTACGTTAGAAAATGTAAAAAAAAAGTAATTCTACCAAAAGTTAACCTTTTTAAACCAAAAACATTTAGATTAGGTAGTAGGCACTTAAGATAAATAAGTATAAACACAAAAAAGCAAACCAAATTATTCTTTAAGATAGCACCAACACAAGGCCAAAACCAAACTATTTAAAAAAAATATTCCAATTCCCAACACAAATAAAACAACACAAAATGTAATCAAATATTAACGCACTATAGATATCCACAGGTCTTCCAACATAATCAACGGAAAGGCAATAATTTTCATCAATATTGATCTGTTTCTGGTCTTGATCACATACGGAAAAATCTGAGATATTTGTCTTGCAATATACACCTGGTAATAGATAATAGATAAAAAATTATCTAGTTAGCAAATGATATGAAAGTAAGGAGAATATGAAACACCTGGTCTAGGAGATTCTGTAACACCACCCAAAATCCTAGTCTCGAATGGTACTGAAAAAATAGGTTTAAAATATTTTTACATTTTTGATTTTGATCAGATATTGGTTTACCTTCCCCACGCTGAGTAAAATTAAATTTTCCAGCAACCGGACAACGAATTGGCACAGGATTCTTAGCTAATCGTATTATAATATTAAATAATTTAATTTTTAAATCCTAATCTATAATATATCTATTCGTTCGGTGTACAACACATTTTTCAAGCGACATCGCAACCTTGCAAAATTATAAATAAAAATTAACCCTCCATACTAGACCATACTAGAATATGATGAATATAATACATAGGTAGGTAATGTAATTATTAAATAAAGTTAAAAGGATAGAACTTTAGATAGAGAAAGTAAAGAATCGAAGAATAATAAAAAAAATCACAAAACTGTAAATATCGAGTGGTCTTCCGACATAGTCAACACAAATATTTTGTTCCACATCTATTACAATTTCTTTTTGATCCGAGTCGCAAGCACGAAACGATGAAATATTCTGATTGCAATTAAGTCTAGGTCTAGGGCTATCGGTTATTCCTCCCCATATTTTGGTTTCGAATGGAATGTCTGCTTTTTGACTAAAAGTATAATAGCCACTTATTGGGCATGATATGAACTCAGGATCTTTTGCTAAATAGGTACATAAAAATTTTCAAATGATTGTGTTTAATTGTAAACTAGATATTCTAGTATTATAATAAAAAATAAAAATAAAAAAGCGAAAAGCAAAGCTTACAAATTCACACTGCTACAAATTATTATATTTTACCCAAAAGTAGATCGTATTTCCATTGTTCTTTATTTCTAAAAATATTTAAAAAAATCGTAAGCATAGGTAATGTAGTAATAATATATGAAAATTTTAACTTACGGAAATTGAACCCACGAACAAACGGTTGAAAATTGGTCAATGATTAAAGCTAAACCTTTTCTAAATCTTATTATATTGTGATGTCGTTGTACAAAATCAAAACAAATGTAATCTTTCTGACAACCATCAACGGTTAGACGAGCCATAAGATATCTGGATCCTCGTTGTTCTTTGCAAACATAAATTGTTCGCCTATACCGACCTTCATCAGGATACCATGTTTCTTCAATATGTGTTTCATTAATAAATACATCGGCATCCAAGTTAGCAGTATTCACCCAATTTCCTGAAAAGTTTGCTGGCAATTTACATCCTGGCGTGACAACTGAAATTTAAGATAAATAATTTATTATTTAAAATATAAAAAATATTGCACTTGATGTAACAATGTACTTTCAGCTTTCACTGGAGTTAGATGAAGCCTTTCAGGTGCAGATTCAGATCCTTTCAGTGTGTTGCATTCTAGAAAAAAAATCGTGGATTAGGATTACTGGATTCGTTGATTAGGATAAAATGCTTAAAATGTAGGTAAGCCTTAATTCGTAGTATTTATTTATTCGTAGTAAATGTAAAAACAAACCTGGTGTAATTGATACAGCTAAAAAGAAATCCTCATCCCTTTAAAAAGAAAAATATTGTTTGAAACCCACTCTAGCAATTCAAAATATTTTTTTTACATACCTATTTCTCAAAAAACATCTATATTTCTCGTCTTTTCGAGATTCTTTTGTATTTGCTACTGCAAAATAATGATTTTTTCCAATAAACCAATCACCTAAACAAGAATATTCGACCAATCCATCAAAAGTGCCCGTCATACCTGTAAAGAATTTAAATAAAACGTACATATTGATTAAAATATCCCCTACCCGAACATACCCTCACACTGCCTGCAAAATTACAATTAGAAAGGTTATAAAAAAGAAAAAAAGTAATAATTAATGCATTTTATAAGTAGGTGATTATACCGGTAGGAAATATTAAACTTTTGATTTGTGATGAGAAATTGAGTTCCTGGAGTTTGACATGATTGGATTTGCGCATCCGGATGATCACACTCTCCAGTAAAACGAAATCTATTTTGATAGGCGAATTGCCAAACACCTTCCAAACTACTTCTACAATTCACTGGGACAAAATTTTCCGAAAATAATGTAATGAGATTCTGAAATGGAAAAAATACAAAATAAATGAGCAATATTATTCTTAATATGTTATTTATTTGTCTAATTTGGGAATAATAGGTACTTACCTGGTCATAATTTAATGATTGGCAAACTTCGTCAATACTTGGATTACCACGACCACGCGGAAAATTAATACAACCGGCTATTTAAAAAAAATTGTAATTAAAAAAACCTAGTACATATTGAAATCCATATTTTCAAGATATAAACTGTTATGGCACGTTACTTTCAATCTTCTCCAATATATTCACAGTCTATATAAAAGTAAAATTAGATTCTCAGACTGGGTTAAAAATAAGCAAAATCTAGTCATTTGATTATTTCGATAAACCTGATGTTTTACCCTGAAATTTAGATTTACTTGCGAAATTGAGGGCAAAATCTGAGTTTATCGGAATTGTTCATAGACTAAGTGCTAATACATAGTATTAGCATAAAAGTATAAGATCACTTACCCTTACTAATATTCGAACGCAATGAAAGCAATTATCGTCTTGAAATATAAAAGTGTAATTGACATGATATTCGACCCTTTTTGCAATACAATATCCTCTCCCAGTCATTGACTGTATAAATAAAATCATAATTATTTATTTTACATATTTATATTTATACTAAAATAGGTATATATCTAAAATTAAAATTAAATTAATTACCCGATCATCGATTTCTGTAATTGTATCCAAATTCTTTTCTCGGGAATACCAAGCTCCTCGAACAACAAATGGAATGTCACAACATTCAACAGCTATCAATCCTTTAAAAAAAGTCACAATTAATTTTTTTTAAAATATTTATGTTGGAAATTGTAATAAAGTTTGATATTTACCTGTTAAGCATATTATTAGTGTTATATAAAATTTATTCCCCAATCCAAATAGCAGTGACATTGTTATTGTAATAATGTATTGTATAAAACTTATCCCTAAAAAAGTTTAATTGTTGATAGTCATTTAGTTAATTTAGTTGAAGTCAATAAATGATTTCAAATTGCTAACTGCCAAAGTAAAGTTGGAAAAAGTTAAATATTAAATATTGCCTCTTCAAAAATGTTTACAAAAACCTCTCTATATCACCACACCTTTACTTTTAAACTTATACCTTCAAAAATATACCTATTTTTTATGTAGTATAAGTATAAGGTACACCTGAGCTTAGTCACCTGCTTGCCTGCAAAAATTATAATACCTACAATACAATACAAGCTGAGTTGTATAAGCATTCATAAGCCCTATATAAACATCATCAAAAAGAAACAAAGCTGCTAAGGCTAGGCTACTGCTGGCTAGGTTGAATCATGGTTGAATCGAGTAATACTTGGTAATACAGATAGTTAGCCAGCAAGGTTTTATAGTATAGTCAAATAGTCAAAAAGTTTGGATTCGGATGGCTTGAATTTAAAAATAAAACATTCATTACGTAATGCCAATGTATGTGTATGTCTATCGGCCTATTACTATCCTTTTAATATACTACTATTTAGGTAGTCATTAATAAATAATATGATATTACAAGAATTTAATTGTTGGAACTTAAAAAAGTATCAGTAAAAGTTAATAATTATTTAATTTATATCTTATTTCATGTCTTAGTTTTTATCCATTTTTATCTACTTTTTTGTTATTTCTCATTTCATTCTATATACTTTAGAATTAAGAGTGCTCTCTGAACTCATAAATTCATAATACTGAGGACTGAGGACTAACCATAAGCTACATAATATGTGCAATTTTAGTGCTTGCCACTGCTTGCTTGCATCCTCAGTTTTCCCCAATTCTCTACTCTAATCCATCACGATTTGAAATACTCGTAATCAAATTTCAAATCGTTTAAAATAAAAATCCAAGTATTCACCTCAAAACTCATTGAACATAGCCATTGAATTGAATATCAACTAACAAATATCTCCTTTCTACTCTTCATCTAAAACTTAAATCCCCCCAAAACAAATCAATGTTCTCAATCAAACCTTATAATCACCCTAAAGTAAAATCTTTCCATAACTCCAATAAATGGTCTTTAAATCAATCCTAACATCCATTATTTAATATTTAAATTAATCACCAATTAAACAATCAAATCACAATTTTAAAATATCTGTTTAAACTGATTATTATGAATTTGCTATACTGTCATGTCACTTAGGAAAACTTTTATTATCTAGTCAGTCAGTCAGTCAGTCAGTCAATCTTTTCCCCATAAAGTTTGTTTCCCCCCAAAAGTAGACTAGAATAATAGAATATTATTAGTTTCTATATTATAGAGAAGTGTGCTAAAAATTTAATCTAATTATTTTCTACCTAATCCTAATTCTGCAAATTGTACAAATCCTAAGTAGTAGTAGTAGAGTTAGGGTAA
>JAQIXA010004485.1:0-11265 GCA_034699045.1 Nanhermannia cf. coronata Gr-Ori-00579 | reverse complement strand
TCAAAGCATGTCCTAACCTGGTAGTTTTATTAGTAAATATGGTAATTTAGTTTATAATTATTTAATTTTAAGTAACTATAATTTTAAGTAATTTTACTATAATCTAGGATACTTGTATAGTAGTATAGCAGTTATGTAGCATAGCGTCTAATGTTTATTCTTTATTTAAAATACATGATATTACGAGTAAAATGTAATAAATGTCTGTGATTCCTTACTACTTTAATTAAAGTTTAGAAATATTTACAACTTACGCATTTCTACCTACTTAACTGATACATAATAATACCTAATCTTTTTCTTGATTGTTTAATTGAATACAAAAAATAAAAATAAAATAATTATTTGATTATAAAAATCATTTTTTATGACTTTACTTATCTTATATCTACTATACTTCACTGCACTCCATTGCAGAATAGTAATATTAATATTAACCCTGTACCTATTATATTATTATCTTGATCTTGACACTCAATTCATCTCTGAAACTGAAAAGCCAGATTTTGGACTCATTTCACAAGTATAATAAAATATGCAACAAAAAGTATCTACCTCTACCTATTAATTCTAATCGTAATGTAATACTTCGAATTCTAATTCTATACTACCTACCTATATGTATTATTAAAATTGCAAACTAGAGGCCTATGATCAGCAGTGGTTTTTTGAGTTTGCTTGGGTCTATCTCCTTGTCAATAATTTTGACGGTATTTTGATCAACGCTGCTGCGCTGGAATGGAAATTCTATCTAATAATGGATTCATTTGAATTTGATTTGAAATGAAAAGCTCTTTTTAGTTTGCGCTGCTTGGCTTATATTATGTAATATTTTAATATAGGAACCTCTATCAACTAAGCTACGCCTACCCCTACCTATATGAATAGATCTCGAATCTCGCCTACTCACATTTAGGCTTTTTGCGAGACTAGTTTTTTGGGTGTTGAATATTTTGCAAAAAATTGAAATAAATAATTTAATTTAATTTAATTTACCAACTCTAAATCAGTAATATCAATAATATATGTACTCGTACTCGTACCTAGTATTATTATAACTTTTTATAATATAAAATTTATAAAAATTTATAATAATATACCTATTTAGGTCGATAATAATATAGTCAGGATTAAAACCAGATTCCCTTCTTGGTTAATATTTTGAACAAAATGAGTGTTTTTGAAGAAATTAAGTCAAATATTTAAGGTAAAGTGTCACGTTTCGAGGTATTAAAAATTAAGAGAATAAGGTTACTAAAATAGACATATTTGTAAGTATCCTATTATAATCCACTATCAAAAAAGCAAAAATTCCAAAGAGAATATTAACTTGAATTAATTGCACCGATTTATTAAAAAAATGGGGGATCCGATTCGAAACTTGAATAAAATTGATCAGTATTCGCCAAAGAATTCTCCAAGGGGTTCAAGATCTCCAGTGGTTCCGTAAGTTCCTAAATTTACCTACTAATTATGGTCTATTCATTTATATAGTTCAGTTCTGAAATAACCAATTTCGGTCTCAATTTGATATAATACTTATATGTAAATTATAGTTTGAGACATATTACGAGTTCTCTAGTGCTGAGATAAATGACTACTTTATTTCTGTTTTTTAATTGTACTTATAATTATAATTTACTTATGATTAGTTTCCTTCTTTTTATTTCACAATGAGAATTAGGAATTGAAATTAAAAATGTAAATATTTTTATTAGGCGTCAGGATTCAACGGGGACACTGAAAGCTACAATATCTCTTGGAAAAAACCCCTCAATTGTACATACTGGACCATTTTATTTAATCAAAGAACCACCAAGTATGTAAAATATTATGAAATAAATACCTAGGGCCTTTATTTAATACATAATTATAATTAATACCTACATATTATCATTATAATTTAATAAATCCTTTAAAAATATTCTAAATATATATTTTTAATATATTTATAGCGGAAAGTGAGTTGACTGGATCTACAAATTTGATGGCCCATTATGGGCTTGAACATTCGTACAACAAGTCAAGTGGACGAAAAGTAAAGGATACATTATCATCATTCTTACCAAATCTCCCTGGTATAATAGACCAGCCTGGCCATCAAGATAATAGCTCCCTTAGATCTATCATTGACAAGCCTCCCATCGGTGGAAAAGAATTTCTACCTTTTAATTCAGTACAATTATCTGGCTTCAGACTTCACCCTGGTCCTGTAAGTTATTCATAATAAGATACGACTATACTATATTAGTACTAGTACCTACGCCTACGAGTATAATACCTAAGCATAATATTTTAGATTTTTCATTCATTTCATTCCAATTATTTAGCTGCCTGAAATGTATCGTTACCTGAACCAACAACCTCAAAAGAAAAAGAAGCATAAAAGGCATAAGCATAAAACCATCGGAGAAATACCTGTCGAATCTGCTCCGGCTGCTGGTGAATTGACATCAGAAAAGAAACATAAAAAGCAAAAAAGGCATGATAATGATGAGTCCAAAGAGCGAAAGAAGAGGAAGAAGGAAAAAAAAGAAAGAAAAAAAAAGAAGGAAAAAATTGTGGACTTTCAAGAAAGTCCACATTTCTAGAAGGTATGCTTCTCTTCAAAATTCAACTTGATCATCTATTTTACAAAGTTATTTAAATTCCAAAAATAAAGGTCAATTCATCAGTATCCCGTGCTATCCTATGATTTCATAAATATTTTGCATGAAAGATTTTAGTATAAATATTATATAAAGTGAATCCTATCGTATCGTATATAAAAAACTAAAAAATAAGCTGACAACTTGACCGATATAATATACAATTTTTCTCTATTCTCATTCTCATAAGAGAAAAAATGATGAGCAGAATAAAATACGATTTAGTTGTTGAATATGTCATCAAATGTATTGTATTGTATTGTATTGTATGGATGTACGAGCATGAAAGATATTTATCTATTCAAGAAATTAATGTGTTTGTGTTGAAATACACCACATAAAAATGAATTCCACAATCTTTAATTAAGTTATTATAATTAAAAAAATGAATCTTTGCCAAGTTTCATAGCTAAGTTAATATAAATTATTTGTGTTTAGGTTTAGAACTAGACTAAAGAAAAGACTAGATAGTAATTATTAATTAAGATTAGTACTAATCAACATAAAGTTTAGAATCTTGTATCGTGACTTATTTTTCGTTTTGATATTGAATAAAATGCTTGTTATTTTCTTTTCCAGCAGATCTCTTATATATTTAATTCTACCATATATTATTATCATTTTGTATTTTACATAAATACAACACAATATGCATAAATCGTTCACATGTAATAAACGGTAATACCCAACTAATGGTAATAAATGATTTGGTATTTGGTTTAGGTATTTGATATTTGGATTTGGAATAAAAAATCAATAAAATAAATAGCTTTAATTTAGTATGTATTTGATATACACGAATATTAGTATACATACTTTCATAGTTCATTTCATAGTACAAGTACCTAGCACAGAATTATACAAATTACAATGTGGGATTTGAATTTTGTAGGTAGCCTGTATAGGTATAGGTACATAGATAGGTACTGATTATACAATTTACTTGGGACTTGGATTATACTCGTACCTAGCTACTTAATTGCATTTTTGTTGTATCCTATCTCCATGGATATTAAGTGGGAAAATCATAAACATTTCCAAAAACAAGTTATTTCACCAAATAGGCTAAAGTTTGATTAATTAATAAAATGAACATTTACCTATTTAAAAGTTATTTAAAACTTGTTTTATATTTTCTCATAAGTACAAGAGTGTGTAGTCTTATATTTCAAAGTGTTTATAGTATCAAAGAAAGTTCTTATCCAAAAAAAGTTGAATTTGATTGGAAAAATTGGTATCTAATCAGGTCTGGGGAGAAAAGATTTTGGAATCAGAGTCAGATTAAAGAAGAGAAAAAGATTGCGAATACCAGACTACACAGATCTGAGCTTATCACACCTGGCTGTTCATGTGCTCCAGTTGACACTTTTTGTAATTTTGATTGTTGCTACTCAAAATTGGTAAATTTTTTCTTATTGCTTCTTTGAAATTTTATAGGTAGGGGACTTACATTTACTAATATTATACCTACGGCTACGGTACTCGTATTTTTAATTAATCAAGCCAGCTAAAAATTACCTGCCTACACCATATTATTATTATGAGAATTTTTTACAAATTTAAATTATGATAAAGTACATACTGAATACTGACTAATGTTAAGAATAAGTAGGTATACCAGTAGGTATACCAGTATAGTATTATATTAGGGTACCCTTTTACCTAGGTATACATATTTACTCAACTCTAACATAATTTGCTTTACTATTATAATTATACTGTAGGCATTTTAAAAATTACATAATTTGAGTATTAAGCAATATGTATTAGTAGATAACTCTTTATAATTCGTGTTCGTGTAATAAGTAATTAATAAGGTATGCCAAATGCTAATGCCAAATCGAATAAGAGGAACTTATTGATTTACGAGAGTATTAAATGTTAGGTATGTATATAGAGTGTAGCTAGGGTACAGTCGACTATCATGAAAAGGTATCATAGCTTTTGATTTTAAAAAAAACATTTTATATGTAGAATAGAATGTAGGTATAAGTGTAAATAGGCAGTAGGCATTTTTATTTTTATTCGGATCGGATATTGTAATGTATTGTACTGTACTGCAGTTAGAAATCGCAATAAAAACACGGTTTAATTTAATTACCGTCGTCGAGCTTGTTATAATTATATAATCAGTAATCAGCTAATGAGATAGATATCAGTACATAAAGTTCTTTAGGCACAAATGATTTCGATGTTTCAACAATTAAATAGGCAAGGTATATGTGCCCTTTTGAATTAGTCGTTAATCTTGTACCGATAGCTTAATTAATTAGATAGAAAAAAGAAGTCTACCAGGCTGCTTCGCAAACTGCTATTAATTGTATACCAAGAATTTTGTTTAAAAAAGTAACAATCAAAATATTTTGAATTTTTATAAAATCAAAGAAAATCAAAAAGATTTGAAAATATTTTGTTTCCAATTCCAAATTCCAATACCCTATCTACTTATAATAATTTCAAATTCTAAATAGCGCAAACTGCATTAAATTTTGCGCTTAAGTTTTGACATAATTTAAGATGTTCTTTTGACCAGATCGCTAATTCCAATTCCAATTAATCAAATCGAGACTAGTCGAAAGAGATTATGAAGGTGTATGCCAAATTTTGAGTCAATTTTCGAGTTTTTTTAGGCCTTAGGATTTGAATTTATGAAAGAAAAAAAGTCACATCCATACATATGAAAATACAAAGATACATCTTCTACTATATTCCATATCAAGGAACTACCTGTGTAATTCATGAATAAAGAGATTTGTAGTAATTAGTTTATTTTATTCCATACTCGTATACATAGGTAGTTTGTCTTTTCAACTGCTTAAATACCAAGTAGGTACCTTATATCTTCTAGTACCTTATAGGTACCCTATTAAATTAAAGTACCTAGTAGGAAGCAGCAAAAGTATACATGCTTATAGTACGAGTACTTACTGAAGGTACATTAAAATTTATGCAAGAATGAGAAATTTATTTCCATTTCTCTGAAATTCAATTTCAAACAAATTAAATTCGATTAAATTGATGAAAATATCAGTGAACTGATTGAATTGTCCATCTGTATCATTGCATTGTATTGTATGTAGGGTACTATCATATCATACGATGTAAAATGTAAGACTCGTATGTAGTTGTGTTAATTGTATAAGAGAACATATCTAATACATGTATTTAAGGTACCCTATATATGCCATATTATGACCTTCATAAAATAACTATCAGTAATCTAGTAGGTACATACAATGATAAATGACATTTGATTTATTTTATATTAATAATCAAGTAGGGTAGTGTAGAGAATTTGATTAAAACTAACTCGTTCTCTATCCTAAATTAGATTTAATTCTGGTTATTTTAAAATGCTTGAAGGGTTGCCCTCGACCACGACACCCGTTTGATCTCAGCGGAACTGAGACCTGGATCTCGAATTATTTTCCCCATCACGCCGAGGGCTCAACAAAATCGTCCAGCAGAACTCGTCTGAAATTCACCTCATTATCCAAGAAGCAGAGGATTTTGGAATTGAATCGTAAAAAATCATGGATTTGTGGAGAAAGTAGTTACTATTTGAATGGAATCTCGCCATTTTTTCCATTACTCTGTGTCTATTATGATAACTGCGAGATTCTTGGAAGTTATCATTCGGTTGATGCAAAACCTCCAAATCCACACATTTACAAGGCTGACGTGGAAAAGGAAATTAATTGGCCTTGCTTCAGAACATTCAAAAATGCAACAAATAATTGTCAAATGACCTCATTCGCTTCAAGTTCTCGGAATAATATGTACGAAGATTCGAATAAAATAATGTAAGATTTGATTACTTTATATATAAACCTAGTAGGGTACATAATATACTTACATACCTAACTACATATTTTCCTACTTATAAAGAATCTTCAAGTTTTCGCAAAAGTTTTTCAATGCTCTTTCTTAAGTTACATAAACAGTTCATCTATACCTAACTAAACCATCTAAAAACTAGTTATGATATTTTAGTCTTTTTGTAAAAACTTTTGATTTTGAATTTAATTAATTTCAGGCCTAGTCAGATGTTGAATCGAGACTCGAGGATTTTAGATGCTCTTGATCAAGACTTACCTTTTTATAAATTTATCAACTCAAATCAATCTATTGACCAAAGTACTAATGAGACCAGAAGAGATATGCTCCAGTTAGAAGGTATTTTTTTTTAACTTTTAATGATCCATAATTTGAGAAAAAAATTTGCATTCAAAACCCGATAAGCTTATATCGTACATACAAACCAGGTGCTGAATAATAGACTAAAAGTTCGACATTTAATATACCAAGCATGAAGCACGTAGACAATTATTAAAATTCATCCCTCATGAACCATTAATTAAATAAATAGTGATCTCGTTTAAGCCTTTTCGCTTTCAAAATCGAGCTTTTATAACATAGTATTCATACAAATTATAGGGTACCTCTTTTCATGATTTATTACTTCAATTAAAAAATTTTCTCTGGAATTTGAACAATAAAATAATTGATTAGTTATTTAAAAGTCCATTAAATACAAATTTATATGCAAGTAGGTATTATAGTAGTAATAAAAAGTTGAACATTAAAGTATAAAGTATTCATAAACACAGAGATTACAGATATAAAATAATTAAAAGGTACTAAAAATATACTAAAGTAAACTTCACAAAAAGTATAATACTTATGTAGCAAATTTTATCAAGAGGAAACAAAAGCTAATCTGTAAAGGATTAAAAAGTTTAAAGAAATACTTAAAACTAATTGTAATAGTTAAGAGGTATCTATTTACTTAAATCACAAAACTTTTTAACTCTAATTGATATTCGTATTTCTATACTTTTGATACAGTAAAATTGCTACATCACAAAGTTCGACTTTAAAAATATCAATAAATTGAATATAAATGATCTAATAAAGTTAATATCTGTAATATATAGATTATAAATAGTATAGTACCGATTTTTTATAAATATTTTGATATTCATATAAGGTAGATTATATAGGCATAGATTACAATTACAAGACTACAGAATATTTTTTGAAAAATTATAATTTCTACAATTACTAATTACTTAACCTACTCTATATGTACCTATATGTGAAGGATTATGTATTTTTAATATTTTTAAAATTTTTATTTTCTTATAAAATGATATGATTTTTTATGATAGTATAATTTCACTTTATCATTAATTTTGTCAGATAATTAAATTATTAGTACCTATAGTAGTTAGTATAGGAAGGAATTTATCTTTTTTTTTTGAAGAAAGAGATCTGATATTTATATTCAGCACCCTTACTTTACAACGACCCTTAATGAATACGCCCTTTTGAGTATAAAAATAGAATAATTATCTAGTAAATGCATTGAATATCAAGGTGCTGAATATAATCGTAGACTCTGGAAATACTTATCAAATTAACATTTTTTTATGACCTTCACAAAAACATACATTCATATTATAAGATTAAAGATATGTATTTATTAGTATCTACTCTTCTATTATTAGTAAGCCTAAAGTACCTTCTATTTTAATACATTATATAAGTAGGGTACCTAATATTACTATTACTGTAAAGATTTTTCTTCCAACTTCTAAGTTTAAACCTATAGAAGGCATTTTTAAATTTTTAATGTCCACCAGAACCTGAACTTAAAATCACCTATATCTACTTTTCTAATTCGATTCCTCTTTGTTATAACTAGGGTACTAATGAATTTAAATCAGGAAATTAAATTATAAACTCGATTTGTTTCTCCTATTTTGCCAATTTTGTAGTATTTTAGTATACTGATAGTAAGTTATTATAGTATAGTATGTTATGTGAATATTTTAATTTTTAGACAGTTCTTGGAAACTAGACTGACCGAGTTTATTATTTGGTTGGTTGAACAAAATTTCAAAAGTTAAAAGAGACAACTCAGAGTTTTGTATATTTAATTTTACCTTATAATTATAAATATTAGATACTATAATTATGAATATTATACCTAACTAACTATTAATATGGAAAATTGATACTGATTATTCTGATTTATAGATATGCTTCATTGCAGATATGATTTTGATTTTTGATATGTAATGGATTGTAAGCATCGCTTCTCGTTTGATAATACTAAACTACACTAGTATTTACTAGTATTTTTACACTATTACTTCTAGTACTACTATGGACCTATGTATTAGGTTTTTGGAAATTCACAACTATTTTAAAGCAGCAAATATTTACTCTAGTTAAGGTACTAAATTACTACCTAGTTAGGTAGTATTTACATAGCTTAGAAGGGTATTGCAATACTTGTAAATACGAGTTGTAGGAAAATTTACAGAAACTTTCTACCTAGATAAATAATTCACATCACATTTTACTGATTTTATAGAGATTCATAATTAAAGATACCTATAGTAAATATATAGGGTACAGTAAAAAACATACTCTTACATTTGATTAAAGAAAGAATTTTTCCAAATAAAATCATCAGAGATCATACTGAGATCTCTTTTACATACATTTTTATAGCACCAATATTGAACGACAGCAGCCAATTTAATCTAAACATTTATACTTTTAATGTTAAAATTTACCTACCTTATAAGTAGGTAGAAGTTAAAGTATATGTTATATTATGGATAGTTGATTTGATAAGATTGGAAAGATTCTTGACTCTAATCATAATTTTTACTCGTATTTATAAAGGATCTAATCTAATTAGATTTTACGGAGTAGTTTACAGATGAATACTTTAGTATATACAACTACTGATAGTAGTACAAGAGTAGTTAGAAGGGTAAAGAGCTAGAAATTTAGAGAAATGATTTTAGTAGGTATAGGTATATGACAGTTTGACTTGATTACTGTAGTGTAGGGTACTATAAGGTCTAAAGCTAACTACTACAACTAGTTACTAATAGTACTAGTCTATTAGTAGATATGAATAGTAGACCAGCTTTAGAGGAGACTTTCTTATCTTCAAGTTTAGACTTCACTAATGGTAAATGAAACATACCAACTAGAAATGCATAATTTATGACCTTATGGTTTATTCAAGCTAGTTGAGATTACAATAACATTTGCCTACTTCCCAAATAGAGGATTCCAAAAGTTGTTAGGATTCCATGACACGTCCCTGTTGCACTTGATCCACGACCTGTACCTCTGTGAGGACAATAGAGACGATCTAAAGGAGCCTAAAAGGATAATTTGATTAGTTGAGAAAGTCTTCATAAAACAACTACAATTACTAAGGTTCACTACATACATCATTAATCACACTTCATATCTACTTATTTCACTAGTCACTTATTACAGTACATAATTTCAGATTCAGATTTCAATTTTAAGAAAGTAGTAAGAAGACTGTTTTCTAGGAACTTTTTTAAGTACCTAAGTACCTACGTATTTTCGATACTGTATTTGAATTTGACTTAAAAGGCTACAAAAATCAAAAATCAAAATTCAATTTTCTCCATTTTAAATCCTATTCTCTTGTTTTATCACGATAAAATTAGACCTAAGGTCAGAGGTCTCTGACCTTAGTTTGATGTAAATATTTATTCTTTTATCATGATAAGCTTTTCTATACTTTTCAGGATAATTGGATTCAACATGGGGGAAAATTGAATTTTGATTTTTGCAGCTCAATTAGGTCAGATATCTCAAATACTGTAGACGATCACATCTAGCTTCTTCTATCGAATTCTGAATCAGCTAAAAAAAATTTCCAGTATAAAAAATGTCATTATTTAAAGATAAAAAATTTCCGCTCGACTAATCCTAAGTACCTTCCCCTTTGGACAGTGTTTGAAGAATTTGGAAAGAAATCTTGATTTAATTAAGATAACTTTCTCTCAGGAATCAAGATTTCTTTCCTCAGTTAGAAAGAAATAGATTTAAGTATTTTGTCAACTAAATTCTCATATAATATAACATCTGAAAGACTCTTCAAAAAGACGAGACAAAGTAGGTAGGATCTAACTGAAGAGACTAGAAATATTTTTTCATTTTTTGCCAAGATTACTATTATTAGAAAAAGTGATGATAAAAGTAAACAGTTTTGACCATCCAATAACATTTAATTTTATAATTCTGAACCTGTACTCAATTCTCGAGTGCAAAGCTCAAATCTTAGAAAATTTAATAATAAATATAGGCTAAGGTTGTTAGAAGATATATAAAATGGTGTACTTACAACTTTGATCATATACTCATGTTTATCTTTTGCTGACCAACATTTCGCCTTGAGAACTATTGGCTTGACTTTATCGCTGTTCTGCATTACATCGGCATTGAGGAGCCATTGTTTGTACCAAATGAGTTCACAATCGCAATTCAGAGGATTATCTGCAATAAAATCGAGAGAAAAGGGACCGTTGTAATTGCCCATAAAAGAAAATATTATATCCGTATAAGTTAACACCAAAACTAGTAATAAATACAACTATACGTATGATAAGCCCACTTCAAATAGTTGTTGTTGTTGTTGTTGTTTGTTCTCGAGTATATGCTTTACCATATTGCTGCGGTAGTCTAATTAAAGCCTAATTGCAGTCGACTCGGTTTACATTGACAACTGACTTTGGTTGTGTTATTAAAAGCCCCCATATACTACTATAAA
>JAQIXA010004484.1:0-11273 GCA_034699045.1 Nanhermannia cf. coronata Gr-Ori-00579 | reverse complement strand
TTTGGTTTAGGTAGGATTTCGGTCGGTAGGATTTTGGTATGTTAGGATTTTGGCAGATAGGATTTTGTCCGCGACCCGTATTATAGCAATTGTACTTATACTTGGGCATCGAAAAAAGTTAGTTTTGTAAAGAAAGTTCGCTCGGGGTATGTCTAGAAAAATGAATTTTTTTTATAAAAACGAGATAACTAGTTAAAGATACCCTTAAGTAGGGTACTATTAGGCATGGTTGACTGCCAAAAATACGCAAACTTTTTGATCTTAATTCAATTACCATGAATTAATTGTAAGATTACGTAAACCTTGGCACACTAACGATAAGGATAAAAATGGACTATTTCATTTCAAGTCCTTTATCTCTGTATGTCTTCTAGGACTAGTACCATTACCATTTTGAAAATATTAAAAATGGTCAAAATTTTGAGACTTCAGACAGTAGGTACATTAGATAGTCCTTATTAAGGTACTTAAGAATTTTTTAGAACTAGCCTAGAGTTTTTCTAAGAAATCAAACTAAAGATTTTTAATGACATTTTTTCTTTTATATTCTTTTTAAAAACATCAAATCATACAAAATTGAAATTGAATTTTTTGTCATAAAGGAATACAAAGTCCAACTAACATTTCGGTCAATGTGGCTAGATTCCAGGCTCTCATATTCCAAATTTAACAATACATGTAAGTTCATAAGAACTGTAACAATCAATAAAAATAATTTTAAAAAATTACAATACATTTTGTATTTGCATTTTGTAGCAAACCTCAAGTACCTGACACTTACAGAAAGTGAGAAAATTTGGAAGCCAGACTTATTTTATTCTGTATGTCGTAGTATAATACAAAACTATGCAAAACTGTAAGAATAATTGACAATTTTTTAAATTTTTTAGAATGAGAAGGTTGGATTAATTCATAAAAATCTCAAACCCAATTTGTAAGTACCCTACTTATTTACTATAGACTTAGGTTTCATTTCATCACTATTTTGGTAGAATTTATCCCTAGATTTTTGGTCTAATTTAACCCCTGTACTCCTGAATGAAGTTAGCCCAAAATGTTTTTAGGTAGTTTAGTTTAGTTTAGTTTAGGCTAGGTTATGTCAGGGGTTAGACCAAATATATAGAGGCAAATTCGACCAAAATAGAGAAGAAATTAAATCGGAGCTGCTCTTATTATATGATAGGTACATTCGGATTTTTCCGGATGGAGAACTCCTCTATTCGATCAGGTAAAACATTACAATTCCAAAATGCTTTTTTTTTAATGATTTCAACTTTTAAAACTAGTTTTAAAAGCTTTATTTGCAATACATAGCTAATTTATAATCTAGGTACTTTATGCAGGATTATCTAAAAGTTAGAAAATAGTGCAAAATCCCATGGGTTTTATGCGAGGTAATCCAACCGTCAAGGTTTTTGGACCAAAACACATGATTTTTACACTATTTTCTGATTTTCGGACAAAAACTGTATCTGTATTCTGAATATACCTATCTAAATTGGCAATTTTGTAAATTTTCTAGAATTTCATTGACATTAGCGGTAAGTTAATGTTTTAATTATTCGAAAATGGCCTAAATACTAAAGTATCTAGAAATTTTCTAGTGTCCAATGCAATTACGATTATTTCCTCTGGATAAACAAACCTGTTCTATAAAAATGGGATCGTGTAAGATTTATAAGAATTTTGGAATTTTGAAACTTTGGATTTTTAATAATTTTTAGTAATTTTTTAGGGGGATGGACTACAGATGACTTGATTTTCAAATGGAAAGAGGGTGATAATCCAGTCCAAGTGGCGAGCAATTTGTAAATTACTAACTATACCGTATATTTATATCATTTTTATTTATGGCATGTCGTGGGAAAATTGAATTTTAGAGGTTTTTATGCTCTTAAATTGAATTTTATGGTCTTTAAATTTCAAGTTCTTGCATTTCCAAATCGATCTTTTTGAAATTTATGGGCTATATTAAAACATTAGCCTGCGAATATAACCATTTTGAACGATTTTTTTTTTGTATTTTTAGACAATTATTTAGATTTGTTATGGAAGAGTATTCAACTGATATTTGTGACAGCTATACTGCTACTGGTACTTATAGTTAATGGATTTTAACCCATTGAAAAGTTCAAAATTTTTTGAAATTTTAAAATGTCTATAAAGGTGTTTATAGCTGTCTAAGGGCTGACTTTTTATTTGCTCGAGAATTTCGATATTATTTAATCAACGTATATTTGCCTTCATGTATGCTCATTTGTGTCAGGTAAGTATGTCTTGAAAAAAGTCATAAAATAAAAACTCTTATATATTTCATATTTTTGATAGCTGGGTCAGTTTTTGGCTCGATCCAAAATCAGGTATTAAAGTACTAAATAAGTCTAAAATTCCTAAGATAAAAGCTTATTTACTCATAACTAACGTATATTTTGATGGATTTTTATAGTTCCTGCCCGTATCACAATAGGGATAACAACTCTATTAGCAATATCTAATCAAAATTCAAAGATTAATCAATCTCTGCCACCAGTTTCATATATGAAAGGTAATTGAAACTCCAATTATGTACAGAGAAGTAAATATCACCAATTTTTTCATAAAATTTTAACAAGGTAACAGACCTTTCTGTACCCTATTAATCTGTAGGGCATTTATGTATCTTGGTACTTGGTATGTGCAATTGAAGTACTATGAACGAATACTCAAACATCTAAGAAAAATTTATAGTCCAAATTGTTATCTAGCTTTTATAGACCGGCTTAACTAAAACCGTGAAAACTGTGAATTTCGAAATTCAAGCTATCTTCAGAACCTGTATATTTTACACAAAATTTTCGGCTCTTGGGTTCTTTTATACTATTTAACATATAAAGTTCAGGGCATAGAAAAGAAAGGCCTGTTCCCTTGTCAGTTTAAGGTAGAAACAATGCAAAAATGCTCTTGAATTTATACAAAAAACTTAAAATTTCACTTTAAATTAGACCTTTTGCCTTCACTCTAATAACCTATAATTGCCAATAAAAATTCAAAAAATGTATTTTTTGACAGCATTTGCTGTACCTATAATAATAAATCTCAGATTTCGTATAATTACTTTTTTATCATTTGTTCTAACTACAGATATCGTAAATGGGAGTATAAGGGTTAATGACTTTTATTAATTTAATCTAATCACTTTTAGCTCTCGATGTATGGACTGGAGTAAGCCTAAATTTCATTTTCGGAGCTCTACTCGAGTTCGCTATAGTCAACTATGCAATGCGATGTGATAAGCAAAAAGCTGCGATAGACAAAGAAATAGAAGAAGCTCGTAAGAAAGCCGAGGAAGAAAATGTTCCAGAGAATGGTGTCACTATTGAAGATGGTCTTGAAATAAGGTCAAGATCCAGTCAAAAATCATCTATCGGTTCTGATGGTAAAAAATCCATTGGATCTGGTTCTGATGGTAAAAGACATCATCAGAATCAAAAGGAGAAACCACCAGATGTAGAACAACCATCAACATCTAAATCTCGAAGTAATTCTGATGGTGATAGTGGTGAGAAAAATAAAAACCATTCAGAATATCAAATCAAGAACTTGATGGTGAATGAAGTGGGTTCTTCATCAGTCCAGTACTATGATGATTATGAAGATCCTGAAGAAGAACAGTTTAATAATTTGAGAATCATCGATAGATGTACTTGTACTTGTGCCATAGATACTGGGAAAAGTGCACTAAATTCAATGAGCAAAATGTGGATCTCACTCTTTCCATCAAAGGCCAAAAGAATTGATATAATTTCGAGGATATTTTTCCCAATTTTATTTGCACTGTTTAATTTGAGCTACTGGTGTGCTTACCTGCCTTCTAAATAGAAAAAATTGCAAAATTTTTGCTGATCTCCTATATGGTCTATAGTAGATCGAATGATTATTATGGCTGGAAATTCTGGAAAAGTTTATTCATTAAAAATCCTCGTAGAATTCCTCATAAATCACATGCAATAATTTAGGTGCCTTAAAAAATACCTTATACTGATACTTATACATTACTACTGCCTATAAGAATGCAATAGTATTCTAGACTAGAGTAAAAATACATAAAATACCATGCAGCCAGTATAACAACTCATCATAAGTAATTCAAATAAGTTGTAAGTTAGTAATGAATTGCTGAAATGTAAAAAATGATCCAACTTGAAAAGTAATAAAAGATTCAAAAAATCAAAAATTCTAACCTAGGAATATCTATAACTATATATCAGTAGGTGCATTATACTCGTATCATTCAAAATACCTTACCTAAGTAGTAAGTAAATAGGTATATGTACGGATATACCTAAGTACTCGTACATTTATAATCTTAAAATATCAAGGTAAGTCTTTCAAAAACAAAGTTCATTTCTTATAAAAATTCGTAATCCTAGACATCGTTTTTAGCTTGTACTCGTATAAATGGTACCTATTTTAGTTGGAAAATTGTAATTTTAAAGGTTGAAATTCTTATCTAAGGATAAAAAATAAAGTGACTAACCACTAACCACAAGATAAGGGTTCTTTAGTCATTTTGTAAAGCTTTTTTTAGTTTCAAATAATCTAGGTATTATCTGGTTTAGTTTTCCGGTAGTATTTTTTTAATTTTAGAATGACATAAGATTTGAATTTTTTTAAAATTTGAATCATATACCTAATAAGAAGTTTGCTTATGATTTGGGTTAAAAATGAGAATATTATAGATTTACTACAAAAAAAACCTAAGATATATAGATGTAGGTACAACTTACAACTACAACCACTAGGTACTTTGAATCTGAAAATCAATTATACAAATACCATGTACCTATATACATATACAGATGGTATTTACAGAAAATCTGGCGTTTTTAATACTTGCTAATATATTTAGACATGGTCCTTTTTGGACAAATTGAACAAATTGACAATAATGTAGAGACTCTATCTGCATACATACATAATTAGTAATTACATTACATAAAAAAAAATTCAAAGCCAAGGATAAACTACGAGTATTGTAACTTTAATATATTTGGACTTAAAAACAAATTATGTAAAGTTTTCGCACATATATATGTAGGGTACATTAATTATCTCCAATGCATTGTATCAAGTAGATAAAAAAAATTTGCAAAAAAAGTTCACATTCAAAACGTATTAAACTATAGCTCGAGTTTAATAATGCTCATTTTTTATTATCATTTTATGAATCATCCATCAGCCATCAGAGTTACTTTAAGTAAATATATAATTGTAGATATTATCCAGTGTATTATTTCTATACAAAAATTCTATCTATCTTCTACACTGCACAGTATTATAGTATAGTATCTGTACTCGTACTAGGTAGTAAATGCTTAATAGTAAGTGGCTTAATTCATATAATTTTTAGGGATTGAAATTGAAAGGATAGTGTAGTACCTATCTCAATTTTGTTTGTATGTACTATTTGAGATTAGTGTCCTTGAAATCTCTTTGAGCAAACCTTCAAAAAAAATTTGACTATTCAGTCCAACATTTGAATTTGAATCTGTAAGTTCTACAGATAGTGTAGAACTATAAGCAAAAATGATTTTTGTAATATTTGTTATATCTGTATTATCGACACTTATTGGAATTGTGTATATTTGGAATAAAGTTAATTTGTCCAAAACTAAAAAACATTGGGAACAAAATGGTGTGAAATTCTTCAAAACTGATGGACTCACGTTGTGGACTACGAAAATTTTCCAATTGGACCTGTTAAAAGGTCAAGTGATCGATTACAATACTGTAGAAGGATCCTATGGAGGATGTAGACAGTTTCTACAGCCTAGTTTGATAGTCAAAGATCCAGAAGTTATTAAAAAGATTCTGATCAAAGATTTCGATCATTTTGTCAATCGAAGAGATATGAAATTTGATCCAGTTTTTGATAAAGCTCTCTCTATGCTGAAGGATAAGGAATGGAAGGATACAAGGACTATTATGTCACCTACATTTACTACGGTAAGAAAAAAAGATAATTCAAAATACCAAGTAGGGGTAGATTAGGGACAGTTCGGAAATATTTGGGAAATTAGGACATCTTATTATTTTGACTGCTTGTTTGAGAATATCTTGGGCATTTCTATCTGTAAATATACCTAATAGGTAAAAAAAATTCCATGCCAAAATACCTGATTCATTCGAAAACAAAATGTCCAATGTCCAAATGGGCTTTCTGGTCTTTATATGGGAAGAAATGGGAAGAAAATATATACTGTAATTTTTCAAAAAAACTCCCTATTTAATTTTGAATTTATTCTTTTAGGGCAAAATCCGTCGAATGTTTGACAATTTCCAAACAGTTTCAAACCAATTCATTGACTATCTTACCAAGGAATCAGAGATCACAGATGAGATTGATATGAGAGATTGTTTCAATAGAGTTACAGCTGATTCTATAGGTATTTTTCAAAAAATATTGTCATTTATTTATATTAAAATCAAATTACTATTTTAAATCTTTTTAGCTTCAGCTGCCTTTGGTTTTCAAACTGATTCATTACACAATCGTAAGCTAATTTAGTCAAATATTCTTATTTTTGCGTTTTTTTTCACAACTTTTGGATTATCTAATTAAGGTGAAGCAATGTTTACAAAAATGGCCAAAAGATTCTCAAATCCAGCCAAGGGACAGATGCTAAAAGCGTTTATATTTTTAACAATGCCAAAAATCTCAAAATTATTGGGTATCAAAATTGTGGATAGAGAAGCTTTGGATTTTTATTCTAGTGTTGTAAAAGGTAATATTATGATAGTAGAATAATCTAGATTAAATGACCAAAATAATAAGGAATTATGTCAATTAAAAGGTGCCATCAAAACTCGTGAAGATTCGAAGGAAAAACGAGATGATTTTCTATCCTTGATGCTGGAAAGTAAGTGGGGTGTTTTGAAAGAAGAGGATCAGAATGAGAAAGAAGGATTCGAAATCATCAATAGTAATGGATCAACTGGAAATGGAACAACTGATACTGGACCTGGTACTGGGGACAAATTTGATGATGATATGATTTTAGCACAAAGTTTGATCTTTTTAATTGCTGGATTTTCAACTGTAAGTTTATTTTTTAAACTAATCCTAAGTTTTCATAAAATTTTTGCACAATTTTGAGTCTTCTAATTTGGAATCTACCTAATAATTTTCAAAAAAATTTTACTACCTAACAATGTTAATAGTGTTGAGTATCTTTAAATATAATTAGGACTTAGACATTGCCGGCATCTTTAAAAAAATTGAAAAAATCCAAAAATTTAACTTTGTTATATTCAAAAGGCTTTATATTTCATGTTTTAAAAAAAATCATTTTTTGAGATTGTTCTAAAAGTATCCGGGTTTCATAAGACATTTATGTGAGAAGCTGTTTTAAAACATGTGGATTTTGGGAGATTTTTAAATTGATCTCAAAAATCTTCAAAAGATGCTCTTAAATGTTCTAAAAAATGTTTCTAAAAATTTAACTTCTTTGTCATATTCAAAACAGTATAGACCATATAAGTTCAAATTTTTAAAGAAAAATTTTCTTTTTTGAGATAATACGAGTAATAAGATCTAAAGATTTTACCAGAAAACATTGGAATTACCAACCTATTCGATTTTCTGGCCTTTGCATGTTAAACCTCATCTAAAGGCCAGAGAACCCTAAAACCCGAAAATATCTTTTACCTCAAAAATTGAGATTTTGAGGATAATTTGGTTGGATTTGAATCAAGTTTTTTAGGCAAAGTCTGCCAAAAGTTCCGTTTTCTCTACATCATATACTTACTTCATTATATTTTACATTAATTTTTTCAATAGGTTGAACTCTTGTTATCATTCGCCGTCTATGAAATGGTTCTTAATCCAGACATCCAGCAAAAATTGGCAGAAGAAGCACAAAAAGCTCTATCCGATTCGGATAATGAGAAATTTACCTTTGATTCAATCCTGAAAATGGACTATATGGATCGGTTTATTTCAGAAATTCTTCGAAAATATCCACCAGCTATAGGGTTAGAGAGACGTTGTAATAAAGACTACCAAATTCCAGATACTAAATCGACAATTCCAAAAGGCTCCCTTGTTCTAATTCCGGTACAAAAATCATATTAATTTATAGGTAGAAATTATTTTAACCGATGATTGTACATTTAGACTTATGCAATACATATGGATCCTAATCATTATCCGAATCCTGAGAAATTCCAACCAGATAGATTTCTTCCAGAAGAGAAGGCAAAAAGGAGTCCTTATGTCTATATGCCTTTTGGTCATGGTCCAAGAAATTGTAAGTTCTACTTATACATATTATTATAGTACAAAAAATGTAGGGTACTTAAAAAACTAAGAATAAGTAGGTACTGTACAGAGTTATTCTATGAACTTAGACTTTAGCTTTATATTAGGATTTTAGGATTCGGATGGTAAAACCCAGTGTCATTGTGCTAATTTTATAAAAAAACTCAAGGTTTCCGAATCCCATTCCTACAGGATAGTACTTTTACAAGTACTATATACTTATGTAATAGCAAAAAATTCAATATACCCTACATATAATGACCAAATTTGGTCAATTATATGGTACTTAAAATATAGAAGGTCTATGATTCAAAAAAATTTCACTTGTCGGACAAATGCTTTTTTGCTAGTTTAATTGATTACAATTACAAGCTAACTATAAGAGTTGTTTCAAGACTCCAAAAAAGACTTGTAAAATCTCAAATATAACAAAATCCAAAATTTCAATTGAATTTTAATTATTTGGAAAAATTTTGCAAAAAACGACTGCATAAAAGACAAGCAAAAATGACAGAAATTTAT
This sequence comes from Nanhermannia cf. coronata Gr-Ori-00579, assembly GCA_034699045.1. NCBI lineage: Eukaryota > Metazoa > Arthropoda > Arachnida > Sarcoptiformes > Nanhermanniidae > Nanhermannia > Nanhermannia cf. coronata Gr-Ori-00579. Next base: position 2,452 of record JAQIXA010004484.1, on the reverse strand, counting down.
CAAAGTATATTGAAAAATCTGCAAGAATTTTAGCCAAAATAAGTCACTCAATAATTATAATAATTACCTATTTCTGTTGTACAGTAGTTGTAGGTTAGGTTTTTATATTTATCAGTACTATAGTACATATCTCTAATATTACTAGTAGGTACTTAATTATGCTAACTTGATTCTGTTTTTTATAGGTATTGGTATGAGATTTGCCCTTGTTGAAGCCAAAGTAATTTTGGCCAATATGATTCTAAACTTTGAAATAGTGCCTTGTAATAAAACACAAATTCCAATGGTTTTAACTGGACGAATGGGGTCACCACAACCTGAGAAAGGAGTTTTTGTCAAACTAATTAAAAGAAATTAAGAATTGCAATTTCTATTCAATTGTTACTATCTATATACTATATACATACCTAAATTATAAATTCATCTAATTTTAGACAACATTTCTCAAAAATATTCAACCATTTTGTACACAATATGATCAAAAATCTATTCAAGTACCTACAGTATATGCATTATAACTTGTACCTATACTTTGTTTGAAATACAAATTACCTATTGCAAGTATTATAGAAAATAAATAAAATTTTATAAATCTACTTATCCTAATACTGACTGGAACTGGTTTAACCTTTTTATTTTTAGACCTCGACCGGGATAAGTCTTAAAAAAAGGATACTTGGCACATATTACATAGGGATAGGTATATTAGTAGACATTAGAGCCATGATACTTTGTCATTTGTCTCAAAATTTGTAGATTTAAAACATGTATTCTATTATTCCATTTTTACTAATTTTTTCTACAATTTCTCTTAAGTTTGGTAAGATCCTTGTTTCGAATTTGCTCGCTCAATTAAAAATTATCTAAATCAATCCTAGTAATCTTATTAAAAGTTAAAAATTACCAATATCAACTTAAGTAATAGCTAATGTATATAAGTTTTTCTATTTAGGAAATTGCAAAAATTTGACTGATATACATCAAAGTACCATAACCCTAGTTGTTGGGGGTGTTGATGCTCAGCCTGGTCAGTGTCTTTATCAAGCTGCACTTTTTGTAGAAAGTTCCAATAGTTTTCGTTTTTTTTGCGGAGGTTCAATCATAGGTTAGATTTTAAAGATTAGATTTTTTTTAAATTCTCATTTTTATAAAATTTTAGGTACAAAATATATTCTTACAGCTGCTCATTGTATAAATGGTACAGGTTTTAATATTACGATTCATTGGCATGCATTTTTTTAAAATTAACAGAGGTATTCTATCTGTAATTTCTAATACATCTGTTTTTTAATCTATTTCTAACTACAGCAATTCCTAGTCAAGGTCAAAATCCAAAAAAATTAAAAGTCATGGTTGGAAAACAAACACTTCAAAATCCAAATGACCTTAGAATTTGTAATTCGATCAAGGTCCATCAAAATTATGATCCAAAGACTATGGTCAATGATATTGCTCTCATCAAGGTACATTTTTAGTACATTATAATTTACATTATTAAAAGTTTAAATGATCAATAAAAAATATATAAAAATTAGTTAGAAAATGACCTAGTATTTGACTCAAATATAAATTTGATCAAACTACCACAAGCTCCAATGAATTTGGATGGGACAGTAGGGACTGTAAGTATCATATCATAATTATTTCAAAATTTCTAGATAGATAATTTCAAGATACTCTGAATGCAAATTCTGAAATTTTCTAAAATCTAATTTAAAAGCATTTTTATGATTTTCTCAATGAAAAGTGATTTTTAACAATTTTTACTTTGACCTTGACAGATCTCAGGGTTTGGTGCTACCCAAGAGAATGGAAGTGTTTCAAATACCTTAAAAATTGCAGATGTCACAATCATATCAAATTCTGCATGTAAAGAGTCATATGGTGCTACTGCAATTACAAGTGGCATGGTTTGTGCAGGAGAAAAACAGGGAGGTGTTGATACTTGTCAAGGTACCTTACCTTGCCTTACATTCATTATTTAAAACGTTTTTTTAGTTTATTTATATTATCATATTATAGGGGATTCAGGTATGTTCTAGTAAAAGTATATAAGTAGGTATCTTCAAATGACAAATTATGTAGGTACAAGTATAAAAATTTAATTTCTATCTGTAAATCAAGGAGGTCCAATGGTTTCTAAAAGTGATTCAGAAAGTGTTCTTGTAGGGATCACCTCATGGGGTATTTGCAAATACATAAAAAATTCAATATATTTTGATTTTCAAGGCATAAAGTATAAAGCAAACTAAAACGCAGTGGTACCAAAATAGATTCTAGGAAATTTGGAAAGAGAATTTTGCAGAAAGGACATTTCCTGGCGGACTTTTGCAGGATGACTTTTGCAGGAGGACTTTTGCAAAGCGGACACTTGCAAGATACTTTATAGGACTTTTAGAAATGAAATGATCGATCAGTTATGATCATTTTGAAATTCAAGGGTATTTTTTTG
>JAQIXA010004483.1:0-11273 GCA_034699045.1 Nanhermannia cf. coronata Gr-Ori-00579 | reverse complement strand
ATTTTTTCAAAAAATGTCCAAAAGGTCAGCGCTGAAGCCCCATCGTTTGCCTCCAATCACGGTGAAGGATCTTTACAAATCTTGTGTAAGTTTACAAATCAATCAGTATATTACATTATTGATAGTATTTTACTACTGCATAGTATTTGATTTATATAACTTACCATTCTTAATAAGTAATTAGGTTGACTTTTGCAAAAAAAATGGAAAAGGTCACACGGGATTGACCTCCTCGAAGGTCTATTCTCGGCTCGTGGCATTTTTTCTCAATTTTTATGAAATTATTCGCTGTATCAAATGCTACAATTGTAATACAGTTTAGTAGTTAAATGTACCAGAAACAGATGAGTGATTAGAACGCATATTAATGTCGTTATCAGTTGACCTTTTTGCGTAAAAAAATGTAAAAAGTACAATTTGACTTTTATATAACTTTATCATTTTTCTTGAGTCCTCTTTTAAAGAGATAAAATGGTCTGGTTTTTTCTTATGCAATGGAATTTACTATGTAAATATATAGTATGAGTAAAGTAAATGTATGGATTTTTGAGCAAAAAAATGTGATAAAATTCCTCAATTGAGAATTGAGATTCGAATTTGGACTTTGCGAATCTCAATTTAAAGTATTTGACTTGATTTGATTTGATTGGAATTGATCTGCGGATTTATTTTCCATATTTATGAAACAAAAACCAGAATATCGAATGCAAATGTGTCAAAAATTTATCAAAATCTTGTAGGGGTAGATTAGGGATAGTTTGGAAACGATCTTGAAATGACAGCCTGATTGATTTGATATGAATAAGGAGTATTTTGAGCAATATTTTTTATATATATTAGTAGTATATTGTAGAGATATCCAAGAAATTCTCAAGCAAACAAGTCAAAAAACCACTGATTTATTCGAAAAAGGCTGTTCAAATTCAGAAATTTTTACTAACTATACCCAATCTACCCTAGATATTTTTGTTAAAAAAGTACCTACCTACTGATATCTATGAAATTTTGATAAATAATTGGCCAACATATTAGATATAACTATGAAATTTTAACTGAATTTTGATCATTTTTTAATAAAATTTAGGTTGATTGGAATGGAACTGGACATTGTGATTGTGATTTTTTTTTTGATTTTTTCAGATTTACCAATGACTTTACCCGAAATCCTGACAAATGTGAACAAGGTTATTTACCGGGTTGGCGAAATTCTTGAGCTGAATTGCACCTCTGCCCAGTCCTATCCAAATGCTCGGATTTCATTTTTTATAAATGGAAAACCCGTAAGTTATACGAGTACTACACTACCTGACTTACCTTTAAGTTTTGAGATAAAACAAACACTTTTTCATATGATTAAGATAAGTACAAGATTTTCCTATCACCAAAAATAATGATTTATGCAAATCCTAAAGAGAGTTCAAAATCTCAAAATCTCATAAATGTGACAAACTTCGAGAAAATTACCCATATTCATATAGATAATTCTTAACTCATAAACTTATATTAGATAGTAGGGTACTATTTTTGAAAAATTCTGACAAATCTGATTATCATTGCTCCTTATTATATGACTCATTTATGAGTTTTCAAGCTCTTACAAAAATAACTTGGTTTGGATAGTTTTTAGCTATGATTATAAAAGTATCTCAGGTCAGGTATCTCTGAAAAAGTATCTTCAAGTGTTATTTTTTCGATCAGTGGTTATAGAATTGTTCCAATATATGTATAGTCTATTTCTATAGTCTTACATTATATAGTGATTCATAAAATATTTAAAGCTCTAGGTCAGCTAAAGAAACTTCAGGTTAGCTGAAGTATCTATCTAATGGGCAAAATTTTCTTTAAAAAAAGCATTTTTATAATCATAATCTTAACTAGAAACTATTCAATGTAAACTTAAACAGCCTGTTTTATCACTGTTCAGATTTCAAAAAAGTTTTCCAACTATCCCAAATTTACGATCTATTATCAATATACAAAGTACTCGTATGATCGAGTACTAATTCAATTTTAAGTCAATTCCGTTTAAATAAATTTATGCTTTAATTTGAAGAATTTATTTTATCTATAAAGATAAGATATGAGGTGGTAGCAATCATTTGTAAGATAGAATAAAAAAGTCCATTTTTCTCAAAGTTGGTCATATTTCTCATATAAGATATGAGGTTGGGATTTGGTAAAAATCGAAAATATTTCGATCTTTTTTTCTGATTTTGAGTTCGGTTTCTTGTGAAATCTAATAAGAGAGCTAATAATTTCATTTCCACAATTCAAAGAATGCCAATTTCACAATTTCCTCTTTTAATTCCCCCCAAAAAAAAGTCCAAAAAAGAGAGCAGGCAGAAATGCCTACTACTTTTTACTACAAATACTTATTTTTAGACTTGTGTGTTTAATTTCATCCCTATTTTGGTTGAATTTACCCCTATATCTATGGTCTAACTATACCCCTGTATGAAATTAATCCGAAATTTTTTAATTTAATTTAGGCTAGGATTTAAAAAAACATCTATATGTAAAGTTGGACCAAAAATATAGGGGAAAATTTAACCAAAATAGGGATGAGATTAAATCGGATTAGGCTTATTTTTATCTCTCAATTCAATCTTGTACAAGTTCAAATAAAAGTTCTACAAACCATCAAGAATACTAATAATGGTTTTATACTCTATCTATATAGTACCTACTAGCTAGATATGTAGGACACAAAAATAAATTCGATGATTCTTATTAGTTTTCTCATCAAAGGATAAAAATCTACGATATTGTAGATCTCTATTCGTTGATTTGAAATGCAAATTTTACAAATTTTTTGGCCTTTTATACAGGTAAAGGAACAGCTAGATGGTGAAATGGAAATTCCACAAATTTCTTCAGAATTTATACCCAATTCTTCGCAAAATGTGCCAGAAATTTGCCCAATTACACGAAATTTGAGAATTAAATTATCTGATAAACATTTTGACTCGAATGGGAAATGTAAAATTTCATGTATCTCGAGTATATATGTGAATAGTTATCATCATTATAGCCATCACCAGCAGAATAAAAAGTATCAAAATTATCAAAATGTACGATTTAATACAGACACGAAGATTGTCTTTGATACCAAAGAATCCTACTTACTTTTAGGTAAGATTTGAAAAAAGTTTAAAATTCAGACATAATTTTCGTTTTTACAATAAAATAGCCTTTTTTTATAGGAATTTTTGCACCTTTTTTGCACCCAAAAAAGCACTTTTTAATAAGAATTTAGATTTTTTCCAAAAAATTTTGTAGTAATTTTACTACAGTAGTGATATTCATATCTCATATTTCAATTTTGACAGATTTCATGTAACCTAATGAGCGAAAACTAGGATTTCAAATTGAAAATTAAGATTAGAATGTCACTAAATAGGATCCTTTTATATCCAGTTTGGTATTTTTTCATAAAATTTTGCGATATTTTGGCTAAAGTTCACCAAAAAAGATGAAAATTCTTGAAAATTTCAAAATTCTATAATTTTTTTGCCTAAAATTTGAGCAAAATATTGCCAAACTTGGTCCAAATATGATAGAATTAGGCTTAATTCTCAATGAATTCGATAAGTACAGATACTTCGTATATGTCTGAAATGTTTACTCATAATCATATGATCAAATCGTAGTAATTTTGTAATTAACAATTTTGTACATTTTTTCTGAATTAGAACGCAGCTCGGGGTCAACTTTGCTGAAATGGAAATCAAACTCGAGACAAATAACCTTTTTTATTTTTATTTTAATTTTAATTAGATTAACAGTAGTAGATTTACCTATCTAATACTAAGGATAAGCAAAGCCTTAAAGCTATAATGTATTAACTTAACTGCCAGAGTATTTAGTAGTTTTTAAGCATCATGTCTGGAATTTGAGAATGAAATTCGCTCATCTCATTCATCCAAAAAGCATTAGAAATCATCAGAAAGATTAAAAAAAATCGAAGAGTTTTCTTTCATTCCAAGATTTCGTAGAAGTTTTTGCGGAATTTAAGATTAGGAAATAATTGTTATCACATTTTTTTAACTTTTTTATTCCTTATGTAAAACGTAACCCTTTTTTTGCACATCAGATTCTTGTTATTTAACATAAGCAAATAGTTCAAGTATTAGTAATACAGATACTCAAGAAATGTATCTGTAGTAGTAAATAGAGTATTAGAATATTAGGCCAGGCACGAGTCCCAAGTCTTTTCAAGAGATAGCCTTATCACCTTTTAAATATTGACCAATCTAAATATCTTATCTTATAGGTACTTAAAATACCAGTAAATGGTAAAAAATGAATTAGATCTCGTATTCTATCAGTATTATACTACTAATTTAGTATTTTTTAAGTTTAGTAGCCTTTAGTTAATCAAAATGTATGTATCTTAAAAACATCCCCATCTGAAAGTATCTGTAGTATGAATTAATTTTTTAATTACATTAGAAGCATATTATACTTATCGTAATCATGAATTTTAACTTTTTTTGCAAACTCGAGCAATACTACTTATAAGACATGTATATGTACTCATATCCCAATATTCAATAAGAAATTCTAGATTTCGACCATTTTGATTATACCTAAATCTACAAGAATTATTGCAAAATCTCGGATATCTCGTTGAAAATTGAGATAACTTATTCTATGATATGATAGTTAAGGAATATGTAAAATATAGAAAAAATGTTAATTTGTGTAATAATTAGGACTTAAAAGGAATAAAAGCTTGCTAAGGTACATATTATATATATATACCTAATTTTGTAAAAATACGAATACCTATCTAGATATATGAGATATCTCTTTCTAGTCTTAGTTTATGAATGAATTTTGAGTCATTTTATCAAAAATTATGGGCAAAAATCCACAAATATTTGTGTAAAAGTTGTGTTGTAACGTTTTTTGCTTTAATTATTGAAACTGAAATAGCTTAGCTTATGATTATTTTACAATTTCTTCTAAGCTTATTACTTGTATATAGGACTTTACATATTTTACAAATTTTGAAGATTTCAAATCTCTAGTCCTACCTAGATTCTATAGGTATATAGGTTGGTAATTCTTTAAAATATATTCTATCAAGATTTGATTTTCTAAAAAATTGAGATTTTTGGTCTAATTTCTTTTTGGTATTGGTAACTCAAAATTAATGAGTTTTTGAGAAAAATTAAAAAAGTAGTATCCTACTATTTTAGCAATAGAAATGAATTGAATTTTAGTCAAAAAACTGGTATTAGCAGGTATACTCTGGTCTTTAAAAGAAATGTACTCTTATTTTGTCTGAACTATTATCGAGAATTTGTAACAGTTTACATAAATAATTAGTTTAATAAATCCTTGATCTGATCTTAAGTTTACTTATTGATTGCAAAGTTCAAGTTTAAACTTTTACTTACAATCAATGACTGACTGAGACAGAATCATACCCAAATTTTGACTTGAAAAATCGTATGATCCAATCCAAATAATCATTTCAGATCAATTTTAATTGAATTTATGCCATTTTTGAGCCTTGAACTTGGACGAAAAGCTCTCAAAAAAAGTCCGGAATCGGTTTTCTATTATCTCAAAAAAGAGCCACACCTACTAGTACTTTACATACTGACTGATATAAATGAATATTGCATTATTTATTCATCGATAAAAAAAGTCAAAAGTACACAAGAAAAGGGTGAAGTTGATTTATAAAAAAATCGGGTCTAAATTGCCCTGACTTGTGCCAAGTTCGAACTGGTTCAAACCTACAAGACATTTTTTCTACATTTTTGTTAAATTTTGTACATTTTTAAGACTGACCCTGGTTATCGAGGTTACTTCGACTCGTGCGACCAATTGAACCCTTTATAACCCTCTAAAATTCTCATAAACATACGTACTCGTATATCTGTATATTTGTATGGTAGTAGTAATGTTTATCAATACATTTAAAGATACAGTTAAATATTTGAACTGTAGGAGTTTAACAAGATAAATTTGGATCAAAGGGCACACAGAGTTACAGACATTTCTATAAAAATCCAAATCCAGATTAAGGCGGTCAGACCCAGCTAAATCTATACTATTTAAGTAAAGTCCACAAAAGAAAACGCAAATTCTTTCTACTTACTAGATAGATAGAGAAATTCTGATGATAAATCTCAATTTATGAAAGAATTTTGGGCCATTTTATCAAAATTTAGGCAAAATTCTGCAAAAATTTGTCTAAAAAAGTTGGTATAGCCGATATACATCCTTTCTTTAGCCATTAAAACTGAATTAGTTTAGCCTAAGGCTATTTCCAATTTTCTAAAATTATTATAGGCTCTTTACCTATTTTGCAAATTTTCGAGAAAATTTCAAACCTCTAGTCCTATTCTGTACCCTACATATAGATTCTATATGGTATATACATAGATAGGTAATTCTTTAAAATATTCTATCAAGATTTGATTTTTTCTAAAAAATTGAGATGTTTGGCCTAATTTCTTGTAATTTGTTGTACTGTATTTCTCTACTTATAGAGATGATTCTGATACTTTTTTCTTTGAGTAAATGTTTGTAAATAAAGCAAGTACTTTAGAACTTGTATAATCTATGATATAAGGTGATACATAAGTACCAGTACTAGTACAGAGTACAAGTCCTTATCTTGTCAAAAATCCCAAAAATTTATCTTAAAAAGTCAGCTTAAATTTTGTTGAAAAAAAAGCTCAACTTGATTTATATTGAGGAACTATCTTTAGTTAGAGCATATGGTCGTATTAGTAAAATGTTCAAATTGTAAAAAAGCTCATAAGGGTCAAGCCCTTTCATCGGCTCGTGCAAGATAACCACGACGTTATCTTGAAATAAATTACTCATTTAAATTATAAATTACTCGTATGTACAATGTACACTCATATGTTAATTGCCTATTCTATAAATGGCGTATAAAATAGCAAGTCCCGCAAAACATACGGCAAAAATCGAAGGCAAAAAAAGTTGACTGCGAAAAAGGGTGAGATTTGACGAAGAATCGTCGTCTACTTATGTAAGAGATTTGAGTAATACTAAAAGTACTTTAATTTAGAAAAAAAAGAGTTCTTATCACATCATACATGTGAGTATGAACTGGACATTTGTTTAACTTTATGATTATAAAAAAAACTATTAATAACTGGTATAATTTCTCCATAAGACAGTACGTACTTTGTATATTGGTCAATCTGATGAGTCTCTGGGTATAAATTAGAGGGGATAAGTCAATGCAACTTCAGTATCAATTGTCCAGTCCAATTGACAAGACTCAGAAATATTTCAAAGAATTTTTGAAACTATTCCAATTACCATAAATCAAATACTTTGATATCTAAATCAAAAGTAATTGAACTAGATACCCGAATTTTATACATTTTTTGAGAAAAGTTTACAAAGAATTTCAATATGCCACCACAATCTACTGACTTGAACCAAATCACCGAGGTAAGATTGGCAAATATTTCAAAATTTTCGAAGATTTTTGACCAAAATTTGATTCGACTGATAATTTGAAATTTGAGGATTTTTGACTAATTTGAGATTTTTTTGTGATTTTTTTAGCAAGTTGAACTTCTCGATGTATCTGAACTTTTAAGACCTGAACCTTATTTTGCTGATAAGCCAGTCGAGGCTTATAGGAACTATTCTGTTGATGAAAATGATCCAATCAAAGAAAGAGTTCGAAAAACTTACCTTGATATGCATACAAATCAAACTGTACAATTTGTTCAAGATCGAATTGCAAACTGGACTAAATTTAATAAATTTCGAGCTACAATTTTGGAAGCCCTTGATAAGTTGAATTTACTTGTGGATGAATCTGACCCAGATGTTGATATTCCTAATATCATTCATGCCTTTCAAACTGCTGAAAGAATCCGAAAGGATCATCCAGATCAAGATTGGTTTCATCTGACAGGTATGTAATTTTAAAGTATTTTCAAATTTTTTAAATTTTTTAAGATTTTCCAAATTTTTCAAATTCTTGAATATTTTCTAATTTTTGTAAATTTTGTATAATTCAGGACTTATTCACGATCTTGGAAAAGTGATGGCATTTTACGAGGAACCGCAATGGGCAGTTGTGGGTGATACTTTCCCAGTCGGCTGCAGGCATGCTGATTCAATTGTCTACAAAGATACTAGCTTTGTTGATAACGTCGATACTAAAGATCCAATCTACAGGTAAATTACTCTAAAATTTGAAAAAAAATTCAAGATAAAGATCTCATTTACCGTATAAATTCTCAAATTTGACCAAAAATTTCAAATTAGTTCAGAAAGAGAGTTGGTTTTTAACTGAAAAATAAATAAAACCAAATTTGGGGAAAAGAGATCTCTTTCGGATTTTTATCAACCCAAAATCTGATCTTTTTGATCAAAGATTTCGCCTTGTAGAACTCGAATCTAAATCGCATCCTTATAATATTTATTTTGATTTTTTTAGCTCAAAAGCTGGAATCTACCAAGAACACTGTGGTCTTGAAAATGTGCTCATGTCTTGGGGACACGATGAATTTATGTACAGAGTTTTGAAACACAATAACACAACTCTACCAGAAGAAGCTCTCTACATGATTAGGTAATTTTTTACAAAAAAAAATACAAAATTTTACCCAAACTCCCAAGATTTCTAAAATTTTCATGCACAAGATCATTCAAATTTCAAAATCTTTGAAAAATTGCATTCTAAATAGTTTCCCCATTAGATCAAATTATAATTTGTTGACCTTTTTGTGAGATTTTTGTTCTAAGTTTTGCATTTTTTTCTCTCTAGATTCCATTCATTCTACCCATGGCATGCAGGCAAGGACTACATGCACCTCTGCTCAGAAAAAGACATCCGAATGCTTCCATGGGTCCTCGAATTCAACAAATATGACCTCTATTCAAAAGGCGGTGAAGAACCTGACATCGATGCCCTTATCCCCTACTACCAATCCCTCATCGACAAGTACATCCCTGGCATCCTGGAATGGTGAAATACCGCCTTTAAACTTCACCATTTTAAAGACTACCAAAATTGTAAAAAGTGTAAATTAAAATAAAATTAAGGCCCCATAATCATAACCTATTAAAATTACGCTACAGTAGATATAACTAGTTTCGCTGGGCCCTGAGAACCCTTAAAAAGAATATTTTTGCTAATTTTTTTATATACAAGTATACCTGTTAAATTATATTATGATAAACCGACCAGTATGAATGCCAAGAATAGGTACCTATACTTATATGTTTGCTGTGCAAATATTTATAATTTTATTGACTATATATTAAGGAGCTCTTTAGTATACTTTTTTTGTATGTTTTTTTTGTAAAGCATGTACTGTGTATATGCTCTATTAATTATGAAATGAAGCTAATTTAGTTAAGAATTTTCTAATTCTAATAATATAATATACTATAACCTGTATGATATAATAATGAGTACAATCTAAGTCTTTGGGAATATAAAAATACCTTAATAAATAAAATATCTCTTGCAAGATATGAAAAAAATATTTTTGTTGAAAAGTTCATTCATTAAGTACTTGGACATTTATAGATTTATAGATAGATACTTTAGTAGATACATTTTTGTCTTTATTACCACTATTACCAGTATAGTATGGATCTAGTCTAGTAGTCATATAGTAGTAGTATATTATTTGTGTATTGAGTTTACTTTGGATAGCATTTGTCATTTTAGTTTGAGTTTCTGAGACATGCCTAACCCTTTTTCTAAGATTATCTTTAGTCTTATTAACTTATTGACTTATTGATCATGTCTATGAATATTCATACTTATTAAGATACTCAAGTATAAGTTCATACACTTATGACTTTATTATCATTATAAATATACTAGTATAGCTTATACAGATATATCTACTTTTAGCACGGAGAAACTGAGTTATATTGAACTTATCAAATTGGTCAAGAAATCCTGAATTTGCCTACTATACTTACAGATACTTATAGATACCTATATAATTAATGTAATACCATTGCTAGTATACTCCAAAATAATTAAAAATCTAAGGCTGATAAGTTTATAAGGATGTGGTAAGCTTTTATTCAAAGTTTTGAATTTGAGGTCAAACCTAAAACATGATTGCAAATTTCAGCTACCATTTTATCCAGTATTCATAAAAGAAATTCAAATGTAAAATTCACACAAATATTTGCCATTAAGGTCAATTCTTGGATTTTGTTGGGTCAATTTGTAATAAGGTCAGATTTAAGTTTTTTTTGATGAAAATCAGACTTTCTTGAAAAGCTTAAGTTAAAATTCCATTTGGTTTAAACCAATTTTATAAATGCTATTAAAATTTGACTAGGTAATTGAATTTTGCTTTTTAAAAATTCTATTATGACACTTTTTTGATCATGTTTGACATTTTTTATGGTGTTATTCTTAGTTCAAATTTCAATTTTCAATCCTAAGGTGGGTTCTGGATTTGTGTTTAAGAAATGCCAATACATTGTTCTTAGCTTTTGTATTGAATGCTATATCGGCGCGAAATTTAGCCCAAAACTCGATTATGACAATGGTTTTGTCAAATTTCGCTGTGAAAAGCTCCAAACTGAAGCGGGAATATTTGAAAATCAACAAAAATCCTAGTATTTCAGTCAGTTTTTTAATGATTTTCGAATATTCCCGCTTTAGTTTTGGAGCTGTTTTCAGCAGAATTTGCCAAAATCATTATCAAAATCGATATTTGGACTAAATTTTGCGTTGATATAGCACTACAAAATCTGTGAACAAGGTATTGGCATTTCTTATGCACAAATCCAGGATTTCAAAAATCCCCTTTCTAATGAAATCAATAATCAAGTCGATGAAAACCAGGATTTCGCATTGAGATAAGAATACCACTATAGGTATTAGTACCTACAAGACAATTTAATGGGCGATTAGTACAAGTCAAAATGTTTTACTTTGACTGATTAGATACTTCAATTTTTTCAATTCTAATTTCCAATTGGGCTTATAGTAATTGGAATGTCCTTGATTGGACTTATACATAGTAGTTATTAGTTATTAGTTCTGGCCCAACCTTGATACTAGTAGTACTATTTAAACATAAATAATACTACTTAAAATTTACCTGTTCTAGCTTTAGCTGCGAGGATTAGGCGAAAACACATAAATAATTAGAGAAATTAATGAGGCTTGAAAAATATGTACCGACAGACATCATCATTTAGTACTGAATACTGATATTATGACTTGTAAAGTGTGAAAAGATAATTAGTTTCTCGCAGATTACACAAGTCACACAAGA
>JAQIXA010004482.1:0-11274 GCA_034699045.1 Nanhermannia cf. coronata Gr-Ori-00579 | reverse complement strand
TTTGAAATAAATAATTTGAAATTGAGCAATAAAAATGAATATAATCCTATATTTATATTTGGAAATTTTCATTTTGGGCAGTAAATGGATCCTTTTTATCCAATTTTGACCAAATTCTGTATTTTAGTCGGCTTTGCCAACCTTGGTTTGAAATTTTTGATTTTCTATTTTTGTTAAAATTGCATTGGACAAATTGACCATTTTAGCCCAATTTTCTTGTACATTTGTATATGAATGAAAAGAGAGTCATTAAATTTCTTAATTTCCAACTTTATTCGAATGATTTCCATTTAGATAAATCGGCAACTTGTTTACAAACCATTCGTCGATTCCCTAGCAAACTTTTCTTTTATACAAAATACACTAGATACTCGTACTTTGTATATACAAAATAATAATAATAATGATTTTGGACAACAAAAGCAAAACTGGCAAGTTTTAGAGAACAAATTTTGGGCTCTCTTTTGTGTTCAAAAAATCTCAAAAAATTTTCAGACAATTTCATGGTAGAGACAAACTTCTCTATAATGTATCCTCTTCAGTATTTCTCAAGGAATAAATGTGTGATTTTAATAGACTTTATACTTCATTCTAATTTTGGTTGAATTTACCCCTGTCCTAACTAGACATCTACCTGTATGAATTAACCCAAAAATTCTTTATTTTAGGAACTAATAGTTAGGTCCTACTTTAAATTGACCAAAAAAGACAAAATTATGATATACTAATATAAGATATCCAGTATAAAGAGCCGTATTTTGTAAATAATTTTGATTTTTGGTAGTATTTGAAATATATAATTGGAAATTGAGCAATAAAAATGAATATAATCCTATATTTATGGGTGAATTCAACCAAAATAGGGATGAAATTAAATCGGAGCCATTAACAGACTTTATACTTTATATACAAGTTTCATATTCCAAATCTGAATGAAAATATTCTGCAAAAAATGACCAAAATTGTTCAAAGAAATGCTGAAAAAAAGTTTACATTTCAAAATCAAAAAACTTTTCATTCAATTTTTTTTTGTGTTTGAAATTTAAATGCAATCCTGTATTGATATACCCAATCAGAAAATAGACATTTTTTAGACAAAAGGGATATCTTTGTGTACTAATGGGATTTCTGGCCTTTATATGAGGTTTAACATGCAAATGCCTGAAAGCCAAATATACCCTTTAGCAAAATTTTAAGAAATTTTGCATATTTTTAATCTTAAATTCGTACAAAAAGCCTCATAAAAAGTTAAGAAATTATTTGTAAATGAGATTTTGAGACCAAGATATCTTTTGTAGATACTTTAAGTTGATCTGGAAATTAGTCTGAATATCTTGAAAGAAGCTTTTTAAAGCTTATATCTTATTTATTACCTAGGCAAGGGATTCTAGGTTTTTACCTTTTTAACCTAAATTAACATTTTAAATCCTAGTTTTAGTTTTTTATTCAAGTTTTTACTACATAAAATCCTGAAAATTTTCTATTTTTATGCCAATTTTTGGCAATTTGATTCAAATTACAATACTTTACAAAATCAAAATATCCGTCTGCCTGCCTGTATGTAGTACAAACTTTGGGTTCCTAGACACAACCCCTAAGCATAAAATCCATAAGGGACAAAACCCCTAAAATAGACAGGAGCCCTAAAAGTCAAAACCCCTAAGAGACAAAATATCTGTAATATAAGGAGACAAATCTCCTTTTAGACAAATCCCCTTAGGATAAATTCCATAAAGACAAATTATGTATAAGTAATTAACTTGTATTAAGCATGCAGCATGTTAATTCAATTTAATAGTTGGGACTTGTTTTAGAAAAATCTTTGAAAAAAACATTCCTTTTATATTTTTTATTTGCATTTAATATTGATAAATCCCTAAAAAAATTGCAAAAAACAAATGTCCTTAGATCCTAATTCTCTTACCATTAGGGGTTTTGTCTTTAGGGATTTAATGTCTTAGGGGTATTATGTTCTTAGGAGTTTTGTCTTTAGGGGTAACGAGGTTATGGAAAATGTCCTTAGGGACAAAATTTTAGGGGTTTTGTCGCATCACCCAAATTTTGTACGTGTGATAACTCAAAAACTAGTGGACCAATTTTACCCAAATTTGATATAAAGAAACTTTATAGGGTCTAGTTGTGCCATTTCGAAAATAAATTCAGATTGCCACATCTCTTGGGGTAGTACAGACCCTTTAAGGGTTCCTCATGTAAATAAGAATCAAAAAAAAAGAGATCAAAAATGAAATGAAGTGGTTAGCGGGTAAGATCGACCTTGAAAAATGCGAAAACTTGAGATTTTATCAAATTTTTGCTCTTACAATTAACTCTTGATGAACAGTTAATTAAATCCCAGTTTAAATTTTAGTCATCTAATAAATCGCAAGTTTTTACAATTTTTTAGGCACCATTTTTAACAACCTAAATTCCCTTGCCCTGCTACTCTAATGATAGATATTTCAAAAATTTAGATTTAGAAATTGGCTTTTGTAAGTAATTGAAAAATTTATGACTTGTATTATGAACAATTTTGTTTTGAGAGTATCTCTACGATATATACTGCGATGATTTAGGGGTAAAATTAATTAATAAAATGTGACTGGGAGTTTGTCTGTGACTTGAGGCGATGGTAAAACTTTTCTTTGAGTATTTTATAGGTGATTAAAATGCAAAAATTTGGACTTAATGAACTCGACTGAAAACTTGTAAGGTTTTGAAAATATTGAACACTTTTTGTTGATTTTTTTTATATTTTGAGGTCTCAGGATAAGCTTAATTTTGAATAATTTATAAGTGTGAGAGCGAAGCGAGCACTTATTATTCAACTTTTCTTGTGTTTTAACCCGCAAGTTGACCTTTGACTTGACACTAAAAATGAGTGAAAAATTTAAAAAAAAAAATTAAATAGGCCAAAAAATAGATTGACAAACATACTGACAAAAGCACAAGCAAAGTTGAATGATAAGTGCTCGCTTCGCTCGCACACTTACATATAAATTACTCAAAATTTAGTTTATTTTGAGGCCCCAAATATAATCAACAAAAAGTGTTCAATATTTTCAAAATCTACAAGTTTTAGGTCGAGTTCACCAAGTCCAAAATATTTGCATTTTAATTACCTATAAAATAATTAAAAAATGTTCCAGATGACCCTGTATAAAGACTCATCAGGTAAATTCAAATCATTGGGACCAAAACTACTCGATCCCATTATATTAAATGTAAAGTTGACATAAAAATCAACATTTTTTCAAAAAATATTTTGGGGAATTCGAATATCTACTCACCTAAAAGGTCAAATGAAATCCAATTTCCTATTCTTATTATGCATTAGAAATACGAATATCTAAATCCAGACTAAAAATTTACGGTTTTAGCATTTTATTTGACCTTTTAGTCCAATAGTTATCCTCATAGGCCAAAAAATTGGGATAAAAATGCAGATTTTGGTGTGAACTTTACATTTAATGTAATGGGATCCAGTAATTTTGGTCAGTAATTTCAATTTACCTGGTAAAATACATGCTTTAAACTTACAATAATCGTTTATAACGAACTTTAGAAATGAATTCCTCTACATACATTTGTAAATATTGGGACTTGTATAGTCGTTATAGAGAAAGTCGACTGTATAAAATATAAAATTTTTAGTTGGTAACTTCTGGCATTTGAGTCTGAATTGGGTTTTTTGAGTGTAGAAATTGTCGGGAAATTTGTGAATTTGTGGAGACTGAAAGAAGTCCCCGATTGATTTCCCACTCTTTGTCCGGGGATTTCGAGGATTTTGGGGATATTTTCAATTAAGCAAATGTAAAAAGCCCGGGAATTATGAATCTCTCCTCGTTTTATTCATCTTTATTGATCAATACACTAGGTATAATAATAATAATAATATGTACAAGGGCTCCCTTTTTAACTTTAATATCTATTTGATCGAGAATATCCCACTCGATTTTCAAGCTCGCAACTTCTCCTAATAAAAGTGCCTAAAAAAAATCAAACTTTCATTCAAAAATCAAAATTTTGAGGCCCGTTTTTCGAGGTCAAATCATCCAAAAATTTGATTTTTAGAAAAAATATTCTAAAATTTCATTACATGAAGCAAAATTTGAATTTCTATATCTAAATTCTGATGCAAAAGTTGAAAAACCAAGATTACAAACTTGAAATCGGGCTTTTTATCCGAGTTTTGTAGATGATTTTTCCGATGCATTTGAGTTTGTTGGATCAAATCTGTTGAGCAAAGGAAAGTGATGAAAAAAAATCTTTTGAATTCGACAACTCGAACTGCCAAAAAAGCAAAAAAAGCGAGACTTTCTACCAAATTGGAATTGAAACGAGTAAACTGGCTCAAAAGTAAAGAAAAAGTAGCAAAATTTTCAAAATTTTTGCAAAATTTATAAAATTTACAAACCTTTAAATAGTGTACATAGTAGTACTTGTATTCTACAGATGCAGATTGACAATTAGCCGGCTGAAATTGATTTAATACAGTCACCTATTAGCAAAAATGGCCCAAATTAATTAAAATAACTAAAATTATGATATACTGAAATAAGACATCCAGTATAAACAGCCATATTTAGTCAATAATTTTGATTTTTGTTAGTATTTGAAATAAATAACTTGATATTGAACATTAAAACTGAATATAATCCTATATTTGTATTTGGAAATTTTCATTTTGGCCAACCTTGTATATAATATAAGGCAAATTTTTGTAAATTTTTTGAATTTTTAAAAATAAAGATAGTTTTACTTGTGAGAAATAATCTATCTGTGAGATATGGGGAAATGAAAGGAATAAAGAATCCTTACAGAAAATTCACAATCTGGGGATAGATGATCTAGAAAATCGTGAAAACACTTGAAAAAAGCTCGAAAAAAGGCAAAAATTTCAATAAAAAAACTTGTACCCTGTATGAAATTAAACCAAAATTTTGTAAAATCCTGACGCTAAACTGACCTAAACTGAATTAAACTAAAAAAAATTAAGTGTAAATTTATATAGAGGTCAAGTTTGATCAAAAATTTAGGGAAAAAAATCTCTAATCCAGAATATTTCCTAATTTGGTTTTTTTAGAGTTAGTTCTTCATATAAATAGGGGTAGATTAGGGTTAGTATGAAAAAATGTATGAAATTATGACTACTGGTTCTTTTAAGAGACCAGATTTTACAATTTTCAAAAATTTTCCAAACTATCCCTAGTATCTATGTAAGATTTTAAGTACGAGCTCAAGAAGTAATCAATTTGTGAACTATCATTTGAAGCTTTTGATATCTAAAGCTTCTTTACAGCTCGTCTCGATCTATTATATAAGTACTTGTAACTTGTAATCAAGGTTGTCACAGCCGGCTAAAATAGAGATGACCAAAATGTTCAAATTGGACAAAATGACTGGCAAAAAAGGACAGATTTACTGGAAAAAAATAGCCAAAATGAAAATTTCCAAATATAAATATAGGATTATATTCATTTTTATTGTCAATTTCAAATCATTTATTTCAAATTCTACCAAAAATCATAATTATTGACTAAATACTGCTATTTATACTGGATATATTATATTAGTATATCATAGTTTTAGGCAATTTGGGCCAGATAGCTGGATAAAATTAATTTCAGCCGGTTATTTGCCAACCCTGTTTGTACTACAAATGTTCTGTACTATGTATATACATGCATATGAATAATATAGTATCTCTCTCAAGTATAAAAATAAATGTTTTTTTTCATCATTTTATTCATCATTGATTTGGATTTTGATCGACAAATCCAAGCCCCTTAATCCCCCCATTGTATCTCATTCGGTCTTTTGTCATCCAAAATCAAAAATTGAAATCAAAAAATCTCAATCTCTTTTCTACTTTGGAGTAGAAAAAGAATCTTTTTTTATTTCAGCTAAATTATCCAACTACTTAATAGACAATCAAGCAAATTGCTTTTCGATTAAACATAATATAATACTATATATATAGACTATAGATAGATAGATACTTGAAAAATATACACTTTATTTATTTATTTCTTTATAAAGTACATTTTTATCATGAGAGAATGAGAATTGAGAGTAAATGAACCAATTTGCTAATTGCTCCATTTCCCTTTGAACCATTCAGCCTGTGATTGAAAACATTCGAAAAAGTATCTACCCGTAGATAGTCAATTCTACTGGGTTCCTGAATACTTTTTTTAGAATTTTTTTTTTAGAATTTTTAGAATCAAAACAGTATTAAAGCCGTATTTATAGTAAACAGAGAGAAGTCGGAATTCCGAAGGAAAACAAAATTATATCTTCATAATAGATGTACATACCTATAATTTCATTTTTCCGACCCTCTGGTTACTATAAACTCCGTTTAAGAGATACTTTGTAAGCTTTTTCGACTTGAAAAATTTGAAATTTTGACATTTTATTGTAATTTTTGAATGAAGGTTTGAGAAAATTTCAATCCTAATGGTTCAAGATACTTTTTTGGGGGATTTTAGGAGAGATACTTTGGTTTTTTTACTATGAAATATTTGGAAATTTTGATATTTTTTGTAAAATTTTGATTGAAATTATAAGATATCTATTTTCAATCCAATTGGGATCAAAATACTTTTTTGGTACTTTTTTAGGGATTATCAGAGCTAAATTTAGTGATACATTGGTTTTTCTACTTGAATTTTTTTTGAAATTTTGGCATTTTGAAGTGGAATTGTAAGAAATTTTATGGAATTTTTATAAATTTAAGAAAATTTGAAGATATCAAAGTATAATTGATTCAGATGTTATTTTCTAAATACATTCTATTTCCAAGTATTTTTCCAAGAATAATGGATACTTTTTTTGGTACTCTTTTGAGGACTTTCAGAGCTAAATTTAGAGATACATTGTTTGCAAGATTTTTCAACTTGAAAAATTTGAAAAATTTGACATTTTTAGTAAAAATTTTGATTCAAGTTGTAAGAAATTTTAAGAAATTTTGATAATTTTTAAGAATTTTATGAAATTTTGAAAATATTTGGATAATCTCTTTAGGTGCTATATTATCCAAATCTCAAGTGTGTTTTTTTCTGGTTATTTAAATCTTAAATCACAAGATAGGATTTGTAGGATAAACAAATTCTTATACTCGTAAGTACCCAGTACTTATAAAGGATTTCTTAGGTTTATTTACCTGAATTTTTAGCTCGCATACTGTAGGTACTACTCATAGTATATATTTTGACCAAATTTTGCCAAAATTTTGAAAATTTGGTTTAAAAAACTATAATAAAATCAAACCTGCAAAAAAAATTGGACTTGTAAAATTCAAAATTTAGTGTTTTTTCGTTCCTTTCTGTCTATTTTAAGTCGTTTTTCTGTAAAAATAGAAAGATTTTGATGGTTAAAGCTTTATTTGTAAGATTTGGGTACTTGTTTTAAGCTAAGGGTCTCGAAGGTCAGACTTAAGGGCTCTTTAAGAGGTCAAAAAGACCGCTGTGGCAAATTTGACGGATTTGAATTCACCCGCAATTAACGAAAATCGAAATCGAACAAACTTTTGAAGCATGACAAAAAAAATCAGCCGTCAAAACCAACAAGTAAAAGTTGACAAAAATTTCAAAAATTTGTCAAAAAAATCATAAATTTTTAAAAAATCTTCATAAATTTAATTTTAAAATCCTAGATTTTGTTTTGAAATCCTAGATTTCGCTTGAATATATAGGAAAATTTAGGTTTTCCAACTTAAAATTAAGAATACCTACTACAAAAATCTATCGATACCTATACCTAAGTAAATATCAATAAGGCTTCGATTTAATTCCATCTCCATCCTATTTTAGTTGAATTTATTCCTATATTTTTGGTCTAACTTCAACCAATATAAGGGTAAAATTAAACTTATCATACCAATATAGCATAAAATTCGATTTTTGATGGATTTTATGAAAAAAATATTCGAATTTTGAAGGATTTTATGGATTTTTTTTTCAATTTTTCAAAGATTTTATGGTAAATTTGTAAACTTTTACTTGTACCTTAAGTAGGTACTTATATATAGGCATTTGTTTATTTTATTTAGAAACATTTGAAAAAAGAAAAAAGTGGCCAATCAAGTGGAAATTGACCATTTTTCGGGGATTTAACCTTTGTTTTTGATACCTTACAAGATAGTATAATAGTAGGTAGGTTATACAAAAGATTAGAATCTTGTAAGAATATCATACCCTTACCTAAGGTAGTAAGTACCCTATGGACCCTATGTGCACTTAAATAAACATAAAATACACAGAAGTATTTGAAATATTTGGGCCATAAATGTCAACAAACAGAGGTTTTATCGCCTTAAATTTAAAATTTGAATAAACCTCACCTCATGGAAAAATAATATTTATTTTACTACCATATACATATAATGATTTAAGATTATTTTGAGCCCTATTTTTGACTGAATTTACCCATGTATTTCTAATCTAGACATTATTTTAAGCTCGAATTTTTTAAAAAATACGTAAATTTCATATTATATAGGGGACAATTCAGCTGAAATAGGGATGAGATTAAATCGTAGCCTTATACATGGACTGTAATAAATTATATCTTATCCTTATGGCCTCTACAAATCTCAATTTATCTTGATATTTGATATTTATTCTGATATTTAGATATTTATTTCGAAATATCAAATTCAGCCTACTTTTTAAAGATAAAAAATCCAATTTTAAAAACTATAATACCATAATATAATATGTATTTGAAGCGAAAAATTACTCAAAATTGTCAAAATTTGATCAAAAAAATTAAAATTTTTACTTGACAATGTTATAAATTAAATTTTGGAAAAGATTTGGATCAGAATTTGTCGAGAAATTGAAATATTTGCCAAGAATTTCGCAAGAAATGGAAATTTTTATGTTACTAAAAGTCAAACATGAGGTTTTTAAATCGATTTTTGGGCTAAAATTGATTAAAAATTTGAAATTATTTTCAAAATTTCTTATAGAAATTGAAATTTTTGAACAAAATTTGCTCATTTTGAAGAATTTTCAGATCCCAAGATTCGAATTTATGACTAAATTTGTTAGAAATTTTGTTAATAAAAATTGAAATATTTGAAATAAAATGAGAAAAATTCCAAATATTTGAGCAAATACAGATTAATATAGTACCTACATACATATAATTGTATATTTTTGAAATATTTTTCAAGTTACTTGATCTATTTTAAGGGTTTGTACACGGCAAAAAAGGTGGTCTTTTTAATCTCAAATGTCTTTTAATTTTAAAATAAAATTCAGTCCAAAAAAAGTTGTTAATGAAAGACTTGGGGACAAATTGTCAAAAAAGGAAATTCGAGTCCTAAAGTGGGTGACAAAAAAAGCGACAAAAACGCAAAACCAAGAAATTCAAGTCCTCAATTTTCGTTCAGATTAAAATCTTAAAAGCCCCTTAAACACCGGCAGATATACAGGGTCTTTTACAACTAAAGTATCATTTTTTTTTCAAAAAAATAAATTAAACTCTTAAAAAATGACTTGAGTTTAATTTTATCCCTATTTTGCTTGAATTTACCCTTTAATATTTGGTCTAACTTTACCTATACAGGTATGAAATTATCCCAAATATTTTCAAATCCTTACTTAACCTAACCTAAACCAAAATAAACTAAAAAAATTTGATTTAATTTCATACAGATGTAAAGTTAGACCAATTATATAGAGGTAAATTCAAACAAAATAGGGGTAAAATTCAAACAAAATAGGGGTAAAATTAAACTAGGTCATACCAATATAGCATAAAATTCGGTTTTTATTGAATTTTTTTGAAAAAAATTTAGTTTAGTTTAATTTAGTTTAAATAGGATTTTTTTTTTTAAATTTTGGGTTAATTTCACATATAGGGGTAAATTCACCCCAAATAGAAATGATATATATAAGAGGTCTGAAAAAGAATTGAAAACTGTCTCAAAAACCGTAAAAAAAATTGCACTTTTGGGCTTAATCTATAGGCAAATTCCATAATATTATGCTTTTTTTGAAATTTTTCTTTAATTTTGAAAGACCCTGTATAAGTGTTGGTTTACACAACTGTATGAAAACAAAGAGCAAATGTTTGACAAAATTTTCACCACAAAATAATGTACAAATGTTTGTATGTTCAGCCCATTTAAAAGTTTATTTTATAATATAATAGGTATGTATAGGGTACTTATGTATACAGGGTGTATTTTATTTAAGTAGACCCTTTTGTGACAAAAAAACCACCTTTACATTTTCAATCTATCTAAATGGAAAAACTCTATTTTCAAATTTCTAAAGATTTTTAAATGGGGAAATAACATGGGGGAAATTGTTATAAAAAATATTTTTATTTATTTGTATACATCCGTCCTGAACAATTAAAAATTGAAACTTGAACAAAATCGGCTCGCACCCTTCGAACATTACTTGGTTTTTGGACGAGCGAAGCAAGCACTTACTAATGTATTTACAAAAGCTCAAAAATGAGGTTCTTAAACTAATTTATGAACCAAAAAATGATTACAAATTTCTTCTAGTAAGAAATTTTCAATCCTATTGAGTTCAAGATACTTTTTTTGGTACTTTTTTGGAGATTTTCAGAGCTGAAATTTGAAATATTTTGGTCTTTTCAGCTTAAAAAATTTGGAAATTTTGGCATTTTTTGTAAAATTTTGGTTGAAATTTTCAGAAATTTTCAATCCTATCGAGTTCAAGATACTTTTTTTGGTACTTTTGAGGGATTTATAGAGCTGGGATTAAGATATTTTGGTTTTTTCAACTTAAAAAATTTGGAAATTTTGGCATTTTTTGTAATTTTTGAATAAAATCTATCCTATTTTTGGATGAATTTACCCCTTTTATGAAATTAACCCAAAATTTATTTAAATCCTAAGCTAAGATAAAAAAATTTGTGTAAAAAACATTAAAACATTTCTCAGGTTAGGGTACTTTTAATTTGACTTGTGTTTAATTTCATCTTTATTTTGGTTGAATTTACCCCTATATTTTTGGTCAGTATGAAATTTACTCTTAATATTTTACTTTATTTTAGTTTTTAGGTTAAGATTTTAAAAGGTTTTGGGTTAATTTCATACAAACCAAAAATATAAAGGTATAAATTCAACCAAAATAGGGATGAATTTAAAAATAAGTTATTTCATAAGAGAGAAAAAATTTGTGAAAATTTGAAACTCAAAGTTTTGAGTTTTTTTTTGGTGGGCGGACACAATTCGGATTTGCTTTGAAATTCGACGAGGCGGTTGTTCGAATTTGTTGTGGATTA
>JAQIXA010004481.1:0-11274 GCA_034699045.1 Nanhermannia cf. coronata Gr-Ori-00579 | reverse complement strand
ATACAGATACAGATACAGATACAGATACAGATACAGATACAGATACAGATACAGATACAGATACAGATACAGATACAAATTTTAAATAATTTTGTTCGAGAGAATTCGATTTAGGCTAATTGACAATCTGATTCTATTGGGCTTGATTAACCAGGCAATTCTGTAGTATATTTTTACTCTATATAATTTCCTTGTAGGTAGTTTTGCAAGATTAAAGATCAGAAAATAAGTTTGAAAAATGTAAATAGTGAAACAAGATTGCATTTTTAAGCCCTGCTGGTAGTTTATTCTCTTTTGAAATATCCTCAAGATCAGATGTAGTTTTTACTTTTTAGGATATGGATGTTGAATGTGATGAATCGAGTCTTTTGTACGAGAAAAAGAAAAATATTATGCATGGATGAAATGTGATTTTTTTCCTCAAAAAAAGAGAGTACAATATCGATTCTACTTCTATATCTATTTGAATTCGAATTTGAGGGCAAAGCAAGTTTATTTCTTTTTTTTCCACTACTTTTATATCCTCTTGAGGCTTCAACTTCATGTATGTATACAAAGTATGAGTACTCTGTATTGTATTTTATTGTATTGTATGTATGGTCGGAAAAAAAATCTACTTTCTTCTCAATTTTTCATCATACTCGTAAAAAAGGATCATCTTTAAACCAACTATATATGTACTAGTAGTATCTCACACAATAATAGATTCTGGCATACTTACATAAGAATGGATGTTTTTTATGAAACTAACTATACCTATATACTAGTAGATAAATCGAATTCTTGTAAAATTTTCAATATCCTTTCTACTTAAAGTTGTACTATCTGTACATGTACTTGGAAGTACTTAAAATTTGTATTTGTACAACGACCAAATGTACATTATATAGAATTCAAAGTTGAATAGCCAAATGCAGTCCTACTTCAAAAAATTCCAATTCTTATAGTAAATACTATTAGGTTATAATAAACAAAAAAGTATGTAATTATTTATATCAGCTTATAAATTAGCTTACAATATCATAACGAAATTATGAAATTGTAATCTTTTGCTAAATTTTTCAAAAATTTTGTATTTAAAATCTAAAAAGGATTATAAAAATAATATTTTAGAATTTTATCATTTAGTATTAGGTAGGGTACCCTATATACCTAAAAGATAAGGGGATACAAAATTATGAGATCTGTATATAAAGAATTCTAGTAGATGGTATAAATACAGAATATATGGATTACTTTTTAAAATAGCAAGATTTGTTACTTTATAGAGGATAATAGAGATTTAAGAATTGATATTAAAACTACCTACTAGATACTAGTATCAGTACTTGTAGTTACTACTGTAGTAGTACAAGTAGGGGAAAAGTTGAAACCAACAAAATAACTTTCCTAATTAAGGACTAATGCTTATTACATATAGTAATATAATAGAATATAATAATAATAGCATCTAATACTTGTACTGGTAAGGGGGGAAAGTCTTGCTAATAAAGTTTGAAAAGCGAAAATGATGGATCTTTTATCCTACTCCTACTACATGGTAGTACTTATCCATAGTCCTTAGTACCTACAAAATATCCAAGTTCTATCTACTGATACTTTAGCTTAAATACAAAAGGATATCTATAAATAAGAAGATTATTTCCCAGTTACAGAAAGTAAAAGAAGCTCATCAAGCTCCTCTTTTCTTTACAAGTCTCAATTCTTGTAACTTTATTTTATTTTGCAAGATACTACATACATAGTACCTACTTGACATGAAAAGAGTTTGGATTTTGGATTTGGTATTTTGTTCAAAAAGACTACTTATTTACTATTGAAACCATTGAAATGGGCCGAAAAAATCAGGGGACTAAGGATAAGGGATATGGAAATAACTAATCTAAAAATGTACAAAAGTACTAGTAGGGTACTACTATAGTAGTAAGTAAAACCACCCAGTGAGCTCAGTTATAAGTAAAAGTAGACAATCAATATTAATTTTCCTTTTTGATTCCCTCGTGAGTATAAATCCATTAATTTTATTAGAACCAACTTTTTCACGCCAAAAGCCAAAGGCTAATCACAAATTCAATGCTCTCCCCTCAAAAAACCCAAACAAACTTTTCTCCTTTCTTCTTATTCTTACAGTAGTAATTTCACAACTTTTTCTCTCTCACAACTCACAATACGAGTAATATAATCCATCTTTTTTGTCATAATTTTATGACCAACAAATAACTCTTTTCTTCATACTAGAGTCTATACTTTAGAGTAGAAAATATAAGCACAAACTAGAAAAAAGGCTTGTTTTCCAGATTTTAAGCCAGTACAAAATGTCAAAAGATCGGACATAAAATTTTAGGCACTTTATTACCTATTACATGTATAGAGAAGTGAAATTAAAATACAGGTACATAACTACTAGGATTGTATGATTGTATGATTGTATATACTCTGTATACTAGAATTTCGGGTTTCCAAATATGAAAATTGAAACAATTATGTCATTATAATTTCTCATTTTTTTTTCAATTTCTGAATGTCATTTTGAGAAAAATCAGCAGAATTTTGAAATCAATTTTATCGTAGTTAACTAAATTGACTTCTTATTTCTATCAGTATTTTGCAATTAATTTAACTTTCGATTATCCCAGAAAAACTAAATTTTGTCCTCATTTTACTTTCATTTAATTGTGGACAATAGGAGCAAAATCGGGTATTCGCAGAGCTAAATTATATGAATATTTGGAAATTTTTTGGTTCACTTAAAGTGCTTAATTCAGGCGCATTTTTATCAAATGTGAATAATGAAAATGAATGAATGAAAATAACCCAAATTAAATGAAGCATTTGTGTGGTTTGCACCTACTACTGACTACTAGTACTGCTATTACGATAGATAGGTACTTCTTATAATAGTAGATAATGGTAAATGAGTAGAATACTTAAGTGGTCAGTAAGATATGTGTAGTAGGGCCCTTGATGAGATGGGCAGGCAGGGAGAGAGAAAGGACTTAAAAGATAATGATGATAATGGCAAATGAATAGTTGAATACATATTTGGAATGTTTTGGTCCGAACATGCCGCAAATAGCGTGTTTTTCAAAGCCAAATATACTGTAAAAGCCCACTAACTATGTAAAAGCCCATTTTATGCAATACTACCCTACTTTATAGCAGTATGTAGTATCATACAGAATAATACTAGTATAAAGTATAGTAAATTGTAGGATATAGTAGTGGTGGTGTTGGCGAGAATTTAATGAACATCAAAGATCTCTTGGGAATTTCTTTTCCACTTACTTATTTACTTTTGGGCTTTGAATTCAACTCTATCAGCTTTTTATACTAACATTTTATACTTTCTCCACTTTCTCCATTCTTACCAGTATTATAGTATTACAGTACTACTATCTGCATCTGTAGGTGTATGAGGCTTTAATAGTCTTACAGTATTTGGAGCTCAGCCATGTTCGATGTGATGTCTTGTTCGAAAAACCTACTAGATATTCAACAAAAGCTTGGAATAATCTCTTTTCGAAATAAGAAAAGTATACTAGGTCAAAGCATCGTCGATAAAAATTGTCAAAAATCTCTTTCAAATCTTTCGTAAAGATTTAGTTAATTTTGAATGTCATTATTACAAGTCAGAAATGAATAAGAATATCAAAATTGGCCATCATTTTTCCAAAAGATCCCTTGTCATTATTTAAAAAGAGATTTGAGATTTCTTGAGATTTTAAAACTTTAGATTCAGATAATTTAGAGTTCTCTATTGTGTTCAGTATAGCATAAAAATACACTCGACTTGAGAATCTTTTACTTTTCCAGTAGGAAAAATACGTCTTCTTATATAGATAGTATTATAATAAAGTATAACATGTACTGATCCTGATAATATAACTATTATAGTAAGTACTACTGGGTAGTACTAGTAAGTAGATAGAACTATTTAACGATTCAGGACAAGATTTGACCCAAAGAGATTCTCTCTGGTTAATTCCACACAAGCCATGTGCTAACCTAACATAAAAATCCTCATCTCAGGATCTTAGCCCAAGCCATGCCTGAGAAAATATAAAAATTCCAAGTCAAGTCAAGTCACAGTATTATAAAATAAATATAATAGAACCAGAAGTCTACCCAATAGTAGGGTACTCCAAATGGTACTACTATAGAGGAAATAGAGTTTTATCTTTTGAATTCTGCAGATGTCCTACAATATATCCACTCAACCAGTAATATCTCTAAAAAGAAAAAAAAACTCTTTTTTTCCCTACTAATACTGGTAGAAAAATATAAATTCAAGTTTACTTTCTCCTTCTGCTTTCACTTGCATACGAGTATTGTAGCAGAAAGGCAAAAAAAACATTCTTTTGACTCAAAAAATATCTTGCCATCCACAGCAAGACTTGAATATTAATCATAATTCTCAAAATAAAAAATGGAGAAAAAAGAAATCAAAATGCTTCAAAAGCAGTGAGTCGAGTGATGCATATTTTTGAGCTTAAATTATGGGTAATTGCTTTGATTAATAGCACATGATTTGCAAATTTTTGTCATTAAATCTTATTCAATTTCACATTTTTTCTCATCAGAAATTTCTCATCAGATACCTGATCAAAATTTTGAAATTTCTTGAGATGGTTAGCCTATTTTTATGATGTAGGTTCCTTAGTCGTAAAGTAATGTGAAATTGGTACTTATTGTGCGAGCGAAGCAAGCACTTACTATTCAACTTTGCTTGCACTTTGTCCGTCCGTCTGTTTGTCTGTCTGTTTGCCTGTTTGTCCAGAGGATAACTCGAGAACTACTGGACCGATCTTAACCAAACTTGACATGAAGAACCCACATAGGGTCTCGGTGTGCCATTTTGACAAAAATTTCAGATTACCCCACCCCTTGGGGTTCAGGGGACCCTTTAAGGGTTCCCCATGTTAATCAAATGGGAAAAATCGAAAATGTTTAAGTAATATATAGGGGTAATCGATGACGGAGATTCAGAATTATTCAAAGGTCAACCCGGGAGTTGACCTTTGACCTCGAAAATTGACCTTTGAACCCGAAAAATGGGGCAACTGTGATGTCTTCATTGCTCACACAATTAATAATCAACTTCTAGTGAGCTAATTAAAACCTAGTTTCTAGGAAAGTCACATGTTTTTGCTTGATTACTTGAATTTTTTTGAATCAAATTAATACGAGTGTATTTATGACTATTTTAGAGGGTAAAAGAAAGTATCGATCAAATTAAAGGGGGTCTGAAAAATATTAATTCTCCAAGTGGCAAACTCCGGTTTTTTTTGTCGAGATTTTGATTTTGATAAGTGATCCTGAATTTGTTCAGAATTTCTTTGTTTAGTTAGTACCTAGTACTTATCCTTACATATAGTCAGTACTAACTACTAATAGTGTATTTTGTACTAATCCTAAATACAGTACTGGTATGTATGATCGAAATACTTAAGTATGATTTTAATCAAAATGTATCAAAACCTTGTGCAAAAGTGAAAAGACTAATCCGTTTTTTAGGTTATGAGTATAATTATTCACCACCACCAATATAACAAAATCTAAATCTACTATTTGCATGCACAAAGTTCATAAAAAAAATTGTATTTCCCCTCTCCGTTCGAAAAAGTAAAAATATGATGATTGCCTTTCCTTTATAACTTTTACTCTAATAATGTACCTAAATACCTCGTTCTATTACTACTACTACAATAGTAATATGTACAAATAATGAAATAGCTGGGTAAAAGCGGCATGTCATTCTCGAAACCAAGTAAATTATGACCGAGTAGAATTGTTTATGTCAAATATGTAGCTTATTTGAGTAATTTTTATTGAAATTACAGGTCATATAATCAAGTCTTACAATTGTCAAAAGACAAAATCTTGAGATTTTACTACCTAAAGGCCTCTTATATTTCTTCTTACTCAAATTGTGACATGACTATGTAATATGAACTTGCCTAGATAATATTAGACTTGATTTGGTCAAAAAAAGGACTTTCGATACACCTGGCAAAAAGTCGCAAAAAGTTCTCAATTTTAAGTCAAATTTACATTTATTGGTCGAAAAAAGCGTTTGTAAATCACAAAGTTGGGAAAACTGTTTTTTATTTTTGAAAATCTCTTCGAGATAATTTTATAAGCTAAAAAATTCCATATTTATTGTACTACTGTAATTTAAGTAAGTTTCTGAATATCAATTCTGGAAAATTTTGTCCATTTGATAATGTTCAACTTGATTATTTTGCCCTGGGTGCTATTTATTTGTACCTATTACTTATCTGGGTGTTCCTACTCATATCCGCTAAATTTGGCTCAAAAGAAAAAAAAGTTATTTTTCTAAGTACTTACATACTCCTAGGGTATGTAACGAGTCCAATCTAGATTTCTGATATGATCAATAAGTACAGGTATACGAGTATATATTATAGGTATGTAATAGACCCGAGTAGTATTTATATTTATACTTTTATAATCCTCGACATTTGTAGGTAATTAAAGATTAAAAATTGTGAGTTAGCCCACATGCAATAGGGACATGAC
The DNA here is from genome assembly GCA_034699045.1 of Nanhermannia cf. coronata Gr-Ori-00579. Classification (NCBI taxonomy): domain Eukaryota; kingdom Metazoa; phylum Arthropoda; class Arachnida; order Sarcoptiformes; family Nanhermanniidae; genus Nanhermannia; species Nanhermannia cf. coronata Gr-Ori-00579. Next base: position 4,734 of record JAQIXA010004481.1, on the reverse strand, counting down.
ATAGACACATATCATGACAACCCGCCGTGACACCTATAAACCCGCCCCATATAAATATTTTTCTTCTTCATTCCATTTACATTTGTAAGGGTACATGAAATTTCCATTTGAATTGACCATTTATTGAGATTATTAGCTCGCACACTTTGATCTGAATCTGGTCATAAGATCTCTATATTTACAATAATTTGAATCCAAAGACTACTGATATATAGGTATGAAAAATCTTGAGCTAAAAGCCATTTCAATGTTTAAATCTAGGCATTAAAATATGGTTTGAAATTGGGATTTCGAGCTTTTTTGAGGGTCGATAGTTTATCGACTACTGGGCTTATTATAATCTAATTCATATGCAATTTACAATTTACAAATAATATACTTCAAACATTGATATCCATCATCAAGTCTAATCTTTTTCGGATTTGCCAGAACTCGCCTACACCATTAACATTAACTAGTATTTACCATAGATATCTGACCAATACATCTATCAGTAGAACCTACTACCACTATGCTACTCATACTATTGGTAGTAGTAATGTCGAAAACGAGTTCAATTTGTGAACATTCCCCCCAAAGTCGCAAAAGAATTTTCTATCGCAATTTTCTATCCGATATATTTGTATCGAAATCACTCAACTCGGCCGAGTGAAATATACTGGAAAATAAATCGATCATCAAAGCATCGGAAAACTCAATTCAAATTCAGCTTTTTAACAATCTACTCCAAGTACTGTATGTATCTAGACTATCTATGATAAAAAAAGGCAAGAATTTCCTTTTTTTACTTGTCTGTTCTGTAGTCTGTATACTTATAAGATAAGAGAATAAATCTAATAAAAATGTTGTTAAACCAACCCATTTCCTATCTATCAGTTCAGTAGTTGTAGTAGTATATACTGTAGTTATACGAGATCAAAGCTAAAAGGAAAGAATTTATTTCAAAATTTTTATTATCTAGAATCCTGGAGTATCATTAATGAGACATTTGAATCCAACTTTTAAGGTTTTATTCTATGAAAAAGGAAATTGAATATGGACATTCAATCAAATTCATATTCTCAATATCTCAAAATATGCCCTACTGAAATTTGGTCACATTTTGGGTTCTGTGACAAAGGGCCTACAAAAAAAACCTACAGACAATATGCCTACCGACTCAGGGCCTACAGGCTAAGCACCTAAAGACAATACATCTAACTGCTCAAATTGTAGGTCAAAAATGGCCACACTTAAGTCTTATCCTTAGAATAGAAAATCTGAGATCTGTAGGCCATTTATCTGTAGTACATTTGTCTTTTGGGTCAAATGTGGCTATAGGCTTTTGTCTGTAGGACATTGGTCTTGTAGGCCCTTTGTCTTTCTGTAGGTTTGATGCTTGTAGGCCTTTTGTCTGTAGGTTCTTTGACAACAGACGACATTTTGAATTACTAAAAAAAGTCAACTTGGATATTTGTCTAAAATACACATTTTTGGTCTAAATGATCTGAAATCTGTAATCGAAAGTGTACAAAGATCCAAAATTGTACTACATGTCTAATTGGCTCTTTTTAGCCAAATTTTAAAAGTTCATCTGTAGCTTATCTGTATTCAAATCAAATGCATGTAAAAGTCACATTCAATATTTATTCGACTGAATTTGGCAAAATTTTTAGATGAATTATAGGTAGATTGAATTTTCTTTCGAGTAAATGTCAGTGATTTGTACGAGTACCCTACTCTACCTAATCTATAAGTATTTGTTTATGATAATATTTTATTAATTTGGAAATTCTCAAGTAGGTAGCATTTGAATTGAAAATTGAAATATGACACTACATAGGTAAGTGATCTCTAATCGTAATAATAATGTTGAAAGATCTACTCTCAATCTATAGGTACATGTATGTAAATATTCGTAATAAAAATCTTTTGAACTGGGTATTAAAAAATATCTAATAAATCCACCAATTTCAAAAGGAAATTTTCAAGGAATTTTGACTTTTTCATCTCAAATAACAAGACATACTACTTCTTGTGTCTACTAGTGTAGTATTTGACTCTGCTCTCAATGAATTTTTTTAAGCAATTGGGAAATCAAAGATAAGAATTATATCCAAATCTCTTTTGACTTTTTCCATTTAAAATCTACTACCTTATATTCTCTAGTACCTATACTAAAGTACAGATAAAAGAGTCTGAATGAGAGTATTATGTTTCAAAAGAACATCAAATCATTTGAAGAACATTTGAAGGAAAAATCTTCAAAATACAGCAGATAAAAAGGAGACGAAATTGTGTTTGAAAAAAGAAGAAGAGATTTTAATACCAAGTTTTGTTCTACGAGTACCCCTACTACTTAAGTATAGTATAAGATTGAGTACAAATACTATAAAGATAAATTCTAGAGATAAAAGTGAACTTTAAAAGTGTAAATATCAATTTCAAAGACCCTTTATACAATAGTAAGTACTTATAGATACTACAGATAGTCTATTCTAGTACAATTCGAAATAAAATAGGTTTTTAGAAATTTCCAATTACAGTTTAGTGAATCGAAGGGCTTAAAAATAAAAGTCTTATTTTCTAAATTCTTATCTCTTCCCTTAAAAGTATAGAAAGCATACTACAATACTAGTACTAGTACTATTGCTAGTATATTATATAAGTACCTACTTACTAAGCAATTTTACTCAACTTTAACTTTAAAAGATTTCTTCTATTTTAAAACTACACTAGGCTTTAATCAACTCATTAGAAGTGATTATTAATTGGGCGAGCAAAGCGTGTTGTATAAATAAAATTTTCTGTAATATTAGGGACCACCGTGGGGTTCCGGGGGTCCGCACGGTCCCAGGGACCAAATATCTTTGCATTTCAAGCCATGGGGAACATTTTTATCAAATAAAAATTTTGTCGGTTCCGGTGGACCCTTAAAGGGTCCGCAGCACCGCAAGGGGTGGGGCCACCTGGGTTTTTTGTCGAAATGGCACACACTCCCACCCTATGGGGGTCCTTCATGCCATACCAAGTTTGGTTATAAGATCGGTCCAGTAGTTCTCGAGTTATCCTCTGAACAGACAGACAGACAGACAGACGGACAAAGTGGAAGCATAGTAAAAGAGTAGGTACTCGCTTCGCTCGCACAAATACACAAAAGTAGGTAGGATAAGGAATAATACAGATTAAATAATTACACTTACTTGTTCGACAGGTAATTCTTCAAGTTTACAATTCTCCTCTTTTTCTTCATCCTAAATTAGAAATTAAGTACGAATTAGAATGGATATACCTAAGGATTAGTAAGGCGAGATATTTTATTTAGTAGAAAAAGGGGGGTTAATTAAATTCTATAAAAACTAAAAATAATCGATGATATACATTATACACACAAGTACAAGAAGATTTAATAGTAAAAGAATGGTATGTTAGTGTAGTATTATTTATAACTTACAATTTCACCAATTAAAACTACATTATCACCACGAACAATAAAAACACCTCTATAAAATAAAATAAAATAAAATTTAAAATAAAAAAATGACAATTTTAAATGTAATAACCCAAGTACCTTATAAGTATAAGGTATTACATATATTGAATTGAGTATAATTATCTACATTACCTATAAATATCTCCATAAGTATTATCCACATGAATCCTCTCGACAGCCTTATGAAGAACCAGATTAGCAAATTGATCAACTAGGTACATAATAAAAATATAATTAAAAAAATATGAAAAATCATTTAGAATTAACATGCATAATTGTAATTACAATTATATGGGGAGTGTTATTATTTTTTTTTACCAGATCTTAAAATTCCAATTAGAGTCCGTCCATCTCTCAATACAGCCAGAATCCTTCCTGTTAATTAAAAAAAATATTTAAATTAACTCTCTTTAAATCATCTTTATAATTATAATACTATTTAGGAGCTTTTTTGGCCAGCACAGTGACATGAACTTACCAGGTAAATTGAAATCCCTTAATAAAAACTACTCGATCCCCTTAATATTAATTGTAAAATTGACATCAAAAAATCTACTTTTTCATATAAATATTTTTGGACAATTTGACCTCCAAAGGTCAAATGAACTCCTCTATGCTTATAATAACATTTCATTTGACCTTTTTAAGGTCAGTAGACTCTCCTCATTGTCCAAAATACTCGTATTTATGTGTAGAAATGTATATTTTGATTATAATTTAACATTTAAATGGTGGGGATGAGTAGTTTGTATGAGATTTCAATTTACCTGGTGAGCTAAAGATGGATGGAAACCGATGTTCCCTTGTGAGTAGTATATTATACTTACTATCAATTTGTTCCAGAAGATTAGCACATCCTTCCAGGATGGTTGGGTCGAGCTCACGTTGTTCACCCCGCTGCTGATTCTGCTGACCCTGGCCTTGCTGACTATCTCGCCGTTGTTGTTGGAAATCACCTCGATTTCCAGGACCACGATTTCCAGGATGTTGTTGTTGTCCACCACCAAAATGTTGTTGTTGTTGATGCTGACGATGTTGTTGTTGTTGTGGTGGTGGTGGTTGTGGTGGAAATCTATTAGCAAGTAATGAAGGTGGTGGTGGTGGTGGTCCTCCTGCGAAAATATTATGTTGATGATGTTGGTGTGTGTGTTGGTGGAAGAATTGGAAATGGTGAGGCTGTTGTTGTTGAGGTGGACGAGATGGTGGTCCCCCTGACATGTCTCCAGTTTTTAATTAAAATATCAAAAAAGGCCGGTTTTTAT
>JAQIXA010004480.1:0-11275 GCA_034699045.1 Nanhermannia cf. coronata Gr-Ori-00579 | reverse complement strand
GATAAATTTCCATATTGGTTTCATTTAAATATAAAAATAGGGTGCTTCGGCCGAGTGATATAAGAAATAAATTCTCTCAAATCTCTGTAATTAGTAATTGGCTTCATTATTTTGATTTACTATACTATAAAGAATTCTTAAAGGCATAGGACAAGGAATTGGAACTTTTAATAATACTACAGTTAAGTACCCTATAATAATGATACTTTAAAAAAAAGTGACAAGAAAAAAGTAATAGGTTATGAATTTTGTTCCAAAGCTAAAGATTTTTTAAAAACTTTCAAGATTTCAGGATTAAAAAATTCACAAATTTTTTATTCAAAACAAATCTCAAACAATTTACGAAGCTACGTTACAGAATAATATCATACACAGTATTTACTTTTGTTTTGTGAAATTCCTATATTTTTGATTACCTAAATTAAGTCCTTTTGAAAATAGTAATAATTAATTTGACAAATTGTGAAATAAATAGAATTATATAGATAAATGTTTAAATAAATTACAAGATAAGCCAATTAAAAATTTCCTATGTCTATGCATATGCATATTGTAAATATTTTACCTTGTTTAAATTTCATACTAATATACTATAAAGGATTTAGCAATAAATTAAAATTAGGTAATTAGTATGTAGTAAGTATAGTATAATAACAAGTTAATATTCCACCTAATTTAAAATTAATTCAATCAAAATCGAATTGTTAATCGTAGCTAATTATTAATTTTAATATTTAATATACTGTGATGATAATTAAACAATTTTCCACAACTACCTACATATTATGCAAGTTACCCATACCCATAGCGTCTAATTCTTGTTCTAGTTCAAACATGACACGATATTGCTCTTCTTCCGTAGAATTGACACAATTCAAAATTTTATAAGCATCTTTCAAGGAATCCACTAGAACTCGAACCAAACGATCAACTTTATATTCTGGTTGAAGTCTTTTTATTGAGAGATAATCTTCCAGAATATTCTTTCTTACCAATGCTAGTTTGACCTTTTCTTTGAAACGTGCCTGAGGATTGGGAATTCCATCTACGACAGCAGATTTAAGTTCCATGCAAAAATTTAGTTTATCCAATGTTGGACCTTCAAATAGATAGAAATATAAATATTAAAATACATAATCTAGTACCTAAGTACTAATGGTCTTAGTACTACTGATATTTTATGATACCTAATTAATAATTAATGTATTTAAGTTTATTTTATTACTATTAAGATAAGATAAAACTTACATCTAGCTTTATTAAGCCCGGGATAAATTATCAACTCCATATTTTTGACGTAGTAAAGTTGTCCAATGTAAAATTTCAATGTACTCAAATCGAGGCCGACACTGTCACCTAGTCCTGAGCCTTTAAATCCGAATTCTTCCCTAACACGTTCTATTACTCGATAGCTAAACTCCAAAATCAGCCAATGATTAGGGTGAAATTGCTCATTTAATTCCTTCAAAAATCCTTCAACTTTCTTCAAATCTCCATAATTGGTGATTTTTCCCATTTTAGCCATGAATCTTGAGATTATTTTGTCAATCACTTCGAATTTCTCAGAGGCTGGACATTTTGTACAAGTCCAAAGAGCTTCGTCACTCAAATTGGTATGACTAACCGGAAGAAAGTGACCATCTTCACAATTTGAGCATTTGATTGCAGACAAGTATGAACCCAATTCAGAAGGATCTTTGCAACGTGCACAAGTACATGTGAAATAACCATTCTTATTGAAATCTTTCTCTTTATGAATAGCTCCAATCCGTGAACCTTCACAGTTATAGGAGATTGACGCTATTTCTCCTTTTTTAATCGGAACACAAGCCAAAGTTACAGACCGGAAGTCGGGTCCTGGTCCAATATCTCGAGAACAATTTGCGAAGCAAGCATTTGAGAACAGGCTCACTTTTCTATAAATGAGCTCGGCTTCACTGAAATTTAAAAAAAAGTTTTTAAGTAAATACACTTATATACATATAAATTATAAATATAAACCTATATTATGAATATTATGATATGATGCATACTGTAAAAATAAATTGACTACCTAAAAATGACTAAAACTTTAAATTAACCCTCAATCTATATTTTAGCATCAATATTTAGATAATATTAATAATATAATTATTTATTACGAACTAAAATTGTATGTTATCTAAATTAGCTATCGAGACTGAATTTGAATTAGTCATTACTTCATTAGGTGAACTTAAAGAAAACAAATGGTAGGTATTGAAATTAAAATGCTTACAAGATTTTGTTGAAAAAAGAGCTTCCCTCACCCTGAACTTCCATATTAACGAAATCTTTGAATTTGGCCAACCACCCCAATTTCGTAAGCTCTTCGACCTTGTAAAACTCTTCAGGTAATTTCAAGCTCTTCAGAATTAACAAAACATTCCTCAAATAATCCTTAACCGTGTTCTTCATGTTATCATCTAGTGTCAATTCTTTCATCAAATATTTCTCAAGTAGTTTATCGATTTCCGAATACTTCTTGGGATTAACTGATTTTAACAAAATTCCCCGAATAATGAATAGTGCTTTCGACATCATTGTGCAATTGACATTTTTCCCAGGATTTATTGAATGATCTTTAAACAATTTGCATTCAAAATCAGCATGCTGGCTAACCTATAAATAATTATTAATTAAAAGGTTATTACTATTTTCATAAACTTACTTATTTATTATTAATAATACATATAGTAAAAGTACGTATATACTATACTATGCATAACATAAAACCCTTCTGATTTTTTTCCTCTTGGATGTCGATATAAAAAGAGATCGCATTGCATATTTTTTAATGAGTGAATCTTTTTTTCGACACGTATTTAGACAAAAAATTCGAATTGTAAATCGTATCGTATCGTCACAATTTAAAATTAAAATTAAACACAATTTCAATCAATCAATACATTTTATTTTATGATTGTATTTGTTTTTTAATATTTGGAGAGGAGATGAGATGAGACTGATACTGATGAGAATACCATTGGTATTGGTATTATGCATAATATGGTCAAAGCAATGATTGAAGAGTCTGATGTTTTAAAAAAACCTCATCATCTGTAGTCTTACCATTATTAGCATGGTTAAAAGAAAGATTTAATTACCTACTAATAATGCACCTAATAATATGATAATGAAAACAGTAATTTTACCTTCGAACATCTCTCAGAACAAATCGGCCATTTACACTTTGGACAAGTCTTTCCACCACTTTCAGAGCAACATCCAAGACAAATGGATTTTACATTCCTTGCGGGTCTGCTAGCCGTCGAGATGATTTTGGAACCGCCAGGTTGGACCACAAGTGGATATTCGATGTTGACAATACTTCCAGCTTTCAAATCTCGAGCTGAAATACATACAAAAAAATAAAAGATAAATACAGACAGAACAGATTAGATTATGAATGAATGACTAGATGACAAGTAGTAGACAGCTACAGTTAAAGTTAAAGGGTTACCAAATCTCAACTTACCAGCAACATAGTGACGACCAAGTTCTGGAGATTCCTTTAGAATAACTGGAGAACAGTTGGATTTATGCTTCTTCCAGTGGGCCTTTTGATGCTCAGGTGAACAATAGAAGGTCAAACTACAGCCACTGCATGACTTGACACATTCAACATCACAAACCGCACATTTATTAATCATCTAAGGACAATAAAATAGGACAATTAAAATGACATGTTAATATTAAAGTGTCAGTCAATGTCAATTTGATTTTGATATTTGGTAATTTTGATTTTAAATACAAACCTGTTCAACTTCTGCTCCCAACAAGCCTTCAACAAATGCTGGATCCATTTTATCTTAATACCTTCAAGGCTAGGTGTGATGAAATCAACTATTGGCACACGGGGTAGGTCAAAGGTCAAAGTCAATGGAACAAAAAAAGACTTAAAAAATTGAACAAAATCAAAAATCACAAAACAAACAAAAGAGAGACGCGAACTCGAATCGAATCTCGACTTGATTTGAACTCGACTCGAACCAACCACCCACGCGCCACGCACGCCGCCATCCACCGAAAAAAACTCAACCGACAAAATGCAATGATCTCGATTTTAGATTTTAGAATAATTTTTGGAAAACGAGGGCACTTTGCGATAAATATCTCAATTTTTCTCAAACCCTCAAATTATGGTTTTTGCTTAAAGTCAAGGTCAAGGTCAAGATCAATGTCAATTCAGTGTATTAATTATTCTTAATTACATAATTAATGTTGTTGTGGTACATGTATATTATTTGTACCCTATTATGAAAGTAGCAAAAAGAGAATCTGTAAAAATTTTAGATTCCGATTCCGATTTCCGTAATTTTGGAAGGTACCTACTTATATTTTATACATAGTTATAGTTGATAGAAGGTCAAGGTCAAGTGTCAAGTACCCCAGTTTTATGATAGCAGTAGTTGTGTACAAATTATTGCAAATTGTTTTAGCTTATTAATTTAACTTGGATTTAATTAATTTACTACTCTTTATAGTTTTAGTCAATAATCAAATTTCAAAGAATTGAAGATATCTCGACCTACCCTATTTTTCAGGGTCAAAGGTTAACATCCGGCTGGATGCTGATCCTACTACATTATTCATAGTCATAGTTATATTCATAGTTTTCGAGTAATCCTCTTCTAAAATATAAACGATAGACGAACAAAGTGCAAGCAAAGTTAAAAAAAAATTATCAGTACTTATGTATCCTATTCTAATGGTATTCATTTTTTTTAATACTAATAACAATTAAGTAGTAAAGTAATACTGATAGATGTTTAATTTGGGACATATATAAAAATATATACCAAAACAAGTAACTTGAATATCCAATTAACTTTAGATTAGTCAAGAATCTCATAAGTATAGGCATTATCCCACAAGTATCAGTAAAGTACCCACAATTCCTTAAGATTTTACTGGATTTTTTTAAATAAAAATAAGTCGTAGTTAAGTAAGTACAATTACAATACTGACTACTTAATATGCAATAACTTAAATAATACCATACATAAGTAACAGATAATAAGCATTATGTATTTTATGTACTAAGAGTACTATTACATATTAGACATTTTGAGACGAATTGTCGATGAATAAAACTGACTGACAAAGATTTCCAAAAGATTTTTTGTTTCAAATCTTAATACGCATTTTTACTTTTATTAGAGAAGAGACAAACTTTTCCAATTAAAATATAAAAAAAACAAGTTTTTACAAACCTACGTTATAACTAGAGAATTGTAACTATTATTTTGACGTTTAATTTTATCCCTGTTTTGGTTGAATCTACCACTATATTTATGGTCTACATGATGTAGACTACATCTACATGAAATTAACTCGAAGGTTTTTTAGTTTAGTTTAGCTTAGGTTAGCGGTTAGATTAGATTAGGTTAGGATTTATAAAGGATTAATTTCATACTACAGGGGTAAAGTTAGACCAAAAATAAAGGTAAGGTACATTCAACGAAAATAAGGATGAGATTAAATCGGAGCTAAATTAGTAGGGTAGGTATATTACATAATTTCAAAATGTATTTTTAGCATTAGCTGCTTATATGTAAAAAAGTAATAATCAAGATATTATGTTCCATTTTAAAGGTTATTTCGAATCTAATACATATTTGGAATAACTAACTAAATAGTGTACCTACATGTTACAGTACCCTATAGATTATATTTCGTTTGATTTGATCTCAAATATTGATATTATAGTACTTGACTTGAGACTTCAACTGAATGAATTTCAATTACCTACATTAAATTTTGTAGTTTTTAAGACATTTTTCTCCTACTCTTTGATCTATATTTGCCAAAAAATCAAAAATGATAATATTTTTTAGATTGCTTTCTCTAACGATAAGATTTAGGTTTTAAAAATGACATTAAATAATGTAGGTATATTAAAATTTTGAGTCCTATAGATCTATAGGACATCTGATATTTCAATGCTATTTTATTAGACCCGAACTGCTGTTGAATCTCATTTAAAAATCTCGTAAACTTTTTTTCCCAATTTCTGGAGCTTAAGCTTTTAAACTCGAAATTTGATTCGAATTTTGACAATTTCTCAAAGTGCTTGTTAAACAACCGATATCTCTATTCTAAAGGTAGGTAGGGTACTTACTTTACTTTTAGGTATATTGCCAAATTTTATGTCTGGATTTTATGACCATTTTTACAACTTTATTTATGTAATTTTTTCTTGTATGATTTTTGGCCATTTTTGATCAAAAATTTCAAATTTTCTGAGCAAAAGTCTGTTCAATATTTAAATTAAAATTTAATTGGATATCTCTGAGCCTGTAAATTTTTAGTATCTTTAAAACACAATAGCTAAAAACTTAATTTTAAATCTCCTATTTTAATCGTACATAAGTACCTATACTAGTTCAAGTTGGTACTCTGCCTGCCATATCAAAGAAGTATTGTAAATTAGAAGCAACTTAACTTTTGAAAAATCAACTTTTCAATACACTCGTTATAATTTCGATGAAATAAAGAAACCCTCGATATAGCCGTAATATATAAGTGAGGTTTTTACGATGTTGAGATCGATTTAAAAATAAAATTACCCTTGAATTTGAAATTTGAATTGAAGTGTAATTATTTTATGTACAGTACAAGTCATGTCATAATATTATGTAAAAGTAACTACTATATTTCTATTATTTTTGACGGTATATGATACCCTACTTACTTTTTACCCTTTATGTGTGTCTATCAATTTATTTTATTTTTCCTTTGATCTGAAACTGAAACTGATTTCATTAGGTATATTTCAACTAGCCTATCATACTAGACAAAATACATACTATATAGTACTATGTATCTGTAGTACATGCTGTTTGATTGTCAAAATTTTACCATAAGAAACAAGCGAGTATGTCATATAGATCAAAGAGAAATCAAAAAATTATTTCCGACACTTTCAATTTCTAATGCTAAATGAGAGCCACTTTCACCATAATTATACCTATGCCCTTATGTCTGCATTTGTAATTTTATCTAAGGTAAGTATGTAGGGTACTTATGAAAAAAATTTTGAGTCAAATTTAATAACAAGGCTTCTACATCCTTAACTTTACAAGAACTTAATCAACAGCTCTTTAGAAGTTGATTATAAATTGGACGAGCAAAGCTATTGAACCATTCTGAATTTTGCTATTTTTTTAGACATTTAAATAGTCCAAACTTAACAGTAATAAAGGTCAAAATTTTAAATTTTCACATACTTTTTTGGAGTACTCTTTTTTGAAAAAAAAAAAAATCAAAAATCCAATGGGTTTTTGGCATAAATATCACCAAAAAGATATATTTTTTAGGTTTTTTTTGTATAATACAGTACCTTATCTAATTATCTAGACTAGATAAGGTACAACAAATGGTTGTAAAAGTTTGATAAAAATTTTAAAATCTGTATTTATATTCATATAGTAGGGTCTTTTTAAATTATTTACTACTACAACATTAGTTAGGTAGTAATTTATTTATTTTAGGACAAGAAACTTGGAAGATTTTACGCTGGTCTCTTAAAATTTTGGCAAAACTCTGCTTATAAATAAAAATTTAGGTTTCTTTACAGCAATATCCAAAATCTAAGAATCTCCAAGTAAATACTATTATACGAGTACTCGTATTATTCAGAATTTGAGAATTTCAAGTTCAGTCGAACCATATTGAGAGCAATCTGGATCTAATTTTCGGGATTTTTACCATTTTAAAGTAGAATCCGAAAGGTGGAGAAAGTCGGTGAAAGTTCACAAAACGCTTTTCTCCATAAGACATAGTATTCTAAACGGTAGTAAATAGATATAAATGCACTGCCTACATTTTACAAATTCAAAATTTCTGAATTTTCAAAAATTTTCAAAAATTTTAATAATTTTTTTCTAAATACCTATAAATACTATACTACCTACTTATAAATTTTATTTTTCAGAAAGATGTTCAGTACCAGCACTTGAGATATGTCCAACAGGAGCTTGTTCTAACGCCTCCAAAATCTGCAAGCTGAAATCTCATTGCCCCCCATCTGATTGTGGTAAAATCTAAATATCATTACAAGTTTAATTAGTAAAGATAATGAGCTTATTGCAGTAACACTTAAATATCTCTGAATTCTGTTTTGCTATTTTGATTTTAAGCTTCAAATGCGATTACTTAAGTACAAAATAAGCGTAATAAATGTGTTTTGAAGTTGAAATACTCGTAGTATACTAGTAGTATACTAGTAGATGATTTGAATGTAAAATTAAAAATGCCTTAAGCATTATAGATAATATTTGCTTTTTATGATTTATTTATTTTGTTCTAATCGTATGAATCAGTAGGTACTATAATAATACGAATACACTGATTTACTTATAAAGATAGGAAAATTCAAATAGGGCATTCAATAATATTAGTAGTAGGCGTAGTACCTACTCTATACTATTAAACTGTATAGTACTAGCATTTTTATAAAAATTAAGTACCCTACCTTTTCTATAAAAAAAGTAGGTACTTAATTTAAAAGTAGGGTACTTAATTTAAAATTTAAATTCGTTATAACGAGGTAAGTTAAATATTTATAATAATGACTTGTCATAAAAGGTCCAAATACTTCTGGTCTTATGACCAAAATATTGTTTTTCGAAAATTTTAAGCACTTGTGACCCTTATGTATCCTCTATAAAAAGGGCCCTTATTATACTATTAGTAGTAGATAGGGTCTTGACTTGGTGAACCTTATTTGTTGTAAATTTTGTCAAATTGTCATTTGACAAAATTGACCTTTTTCGAAATGTTCATATTTTAAATACACATTGTTCTTGAAGAAATTTTTATGATATACTGCCAGAGTAGTAGGTATAAGGGTACTGTTAGTTTTTTTTAGTTTTTTTTGAGTAATTGTGCATTGGACCCCTCGAGGGTTTTTTTGATAAGAAAGCAAAGCAAAAATTTCGAGTTATTAAATTTTTCCTCTTTTTTTTCTTTACTTTCTGGGAGTCTTATCATAATTGTGTTATTCTCAGACTCACGACTCTTATATAAGAGATAGAACAAATTGTTTTTCCCCTGTAGACCTGGACTGAATCAAATCAAAACTCCTTTAGGTATGTACTTTATAGGCTTATGGGCTATATGAGTACCAGCAAAATTTATTAAAAAGACCCAAAAAAAGTCCTTGATCTGAGGGATTTCAAAGAATCCCTTATGAAAACCTTTTAGAAATGGATTCTCGGCCAGACAGACACAACTTTTCTTTGAAATTTTGAAATTTGATAACTTATTTTGGAAATATTTTAATAATTTGTTCTACTACAGTAGTAAGATCTACAAATGTCTACTACAGTAAGTATGACTTACAAATGTCTATAAATCTAATAAAACACAAGTCCAAAGAATCTCAAGTTCTAAAAACCACAATTTTTCAGATTTCTCAAACCAAAGTACTTATACATTACCTTATATACTTACTAGAGTACCCTACCAATAACCAACTAAAAACTGCTCAAATATTTAATAGACTTGTGTCTAATTTCATTCATACTATGCTAACCTATGATTGAGTTCACCCCTATATTTTTGGTCTAACTTTATCCCTTTATGAAATTAAACAAATTTTTTTTTGTTTAATTTGCCATTTACGATTTTTTTAATCAAAAGTTTGCAAAATTTTATTATTAGATATTTAAAAAATCTAAAAAAGTAAGCGACTATTTCTTATGTGTATAATTTCATCTCGATTTTGGTTGAATTTACCCCTGTATGAAATTAACCCAAAATTTTTTGTAGTTTAGAATTAGTATAGTTTAGATCAGGTTACAGGTTAGGATTTAAAATAATTTTGGATTAATTTCATACAAGTGTAAAGTTAGACAAAATATATAGGTGTAAATTCGACCAAAATAGGGATAAGATTAAATCGGAGCCATTTTAGGATTATCTGAGATTTTTCTCTTTTACTCAAGGCATAAAAAATTCTCAAAAATTTCAAAATTCTTAAAAATCGCATCAGAATCTTTTAGGAAATTCTACTCCTAAAATCAATTTTAGATTTTTTTGAAACTTCTGCAAACCAAGAGAGTTAAACTTTTTTTTAAAACTGAATCTTTTCAATCTTTATAGATATCATATCTTGTATTTTATACTGTATCTGTATCTTCACACCAATATAGGTTAGTTTTTCACTTAAAAGTCTAGACAATCAGACAATCAGACAATGATAATACATATTTCCTTTACGGATATGAACAAAATACTACATCATTATTTTTCAATATAGGCCGTATTACGTGTCAATTTCGCCCATTTTTGGCCAAATTGAAAGTAAATATCAAATAAAAAGTAATCTAAAGATTTGGAGATTTCACATTCTATTGGTAATACTATACTATACTAGTATATTTCTAAAATCCTTTAAAAAACCAAACAGTTCAGAATAATGATACAATAGCCATTATTCGTATAAAAAAATATCAATTTTTATCCATTTATCCTTTATAGAAATACCAAGTTAAATATTATTTTTTTTCCTTCTGGCTGATCTTTCTTTGGATGTTGAATGATGAAAGTGCTGATGAAATCAAGAAAATGATGGTTATTATTCTATTGTGCTAACTGTAGTTAGTAGGTAATTGATTATACTTGGGTAAAAAGATAATAAATGAGGAGAAAGTAGGATAGAAAGCAAATAAATACTATTAGGATAGGAAAATGTATATTATGAATTGTATAGTAAATGTCATTTGATGCTTTGGATCCTATGGGGAAAAGTAAAGGGGAAATTTTTGTATTGTTTTCCCCGCTTGTAATTTTATGATTGAAGAATTAGTTTCCGGGAATGCGAGCTACTCGCAATCAGATCAGAGAAAGTGCTCTTACAGATAATATTTCATTTGGACTTGGACTGATAATATAGCTCGCAAAACCTTAATATTATAAAAATACAGCATACATGAGCAGTTATTATTTTGGCCTAGTCGATTTCAGCAAAAATTTTGAAATTTTTTTGAGATTTTACTGATAATCAAAATTCATTCAGAAAAATCGTATTTCCAGCTCCTAAAAAGTCGATTTTTTCTAAAGACACAATTGAGTAAAAATTAGCTAAATTTCCGTCTATTTGGGCGAAAACAGCAAAAATTTTAACCATTTTTTGGCAATTTTCAAGTAGTCAAAAATCAACCAGAAAAATTGCATTTTCAGCTCCTAATAAGTCGATTTTTCTTAAAACAGGCTAATATGGGGTATCCTACGAAAATTAGCTAAATTT
>JAQIXA010004479.1:0-11275 GCA_034699045.1 Nanhermannia cf. coronata Gr-Ori-00579 | reverse complement strand
ACAACATATCCAAAAATCAGGAAAATCAAAAATCTAAATTTTTTTTTACAACAGAGACCTATTAAACTTGCTCATAAATATTTCCATTTTTACAAAAACTTTTTTTTACCCATCGATCACAGGGTAGTTTTATCGGCTTTTCTTTATCTCATTTAAACAAAGAAAAATTGAGTGCACAGGATCTACCTTTAACTTATTTTTTTATATCCTTTTACCATTAGTAAAATATCCCTAGAAATTTCTATAAAGTAATGTGGACCTAACATACATTTAAAAAACCTTTTTTTATTTCTAAAACTTGCCTCATTTTTAAATCTCCAGGTATTGAATAGTAGTAATAGAATAGTACTATTACTACACTAAACACTACTTTATGTACTCGTACATATCCATATTAGCTAGATTTACTTAAAATATATTTAACAAATAGGCTAAATAATAAATTTCTCATTTCTCATCCTACCGAGGAAAATTCCCTGCCTATTATTCCCATCTGTTTTTACACTTTTTTGCTTTTAATCTTTCTCCCTCATGATGTGTGCTGCTGAGAGGTCTAAAAACATTCCAAACTACCTATTATGATCTATTACACATTCATATGATTTATATAAAAACTAATACCTACCTATATAAGATGATCATAATATCTTATATAGGTATTTCTTTTTTTATAAGTTTACATATATTATATAAGCTCAATGTACATAGTTTATGAGAGGACTATTTTTCTTCGACGACGATGATGATCAGAACTCAGGACAAAAGGTATTGTGAATAGAAGCAGAGTATTACAATGCAAAACTCGAGACCATGAACCTGGACGAATGAACGAACAAAAATTATTGTTATAAGAATATCTAATAGTAAGAAATAAGAATTCAAAAACTGAATCCTAACCAAAGCAAATAAAATCCTTGTCTTCAAACTTAATAGTATTATATATATAAGTAATAGTGCATCTATAAAGTATAAAGTAAAGTAAAAATATCAATACATACCAAAAAAAAAACCCTGGTAGTAACTACTAGTTGTTCCTATAATAAAAAGGATCCTTTTCTCCTCGAAATCTTTCTTTTGCAGCTAGTCCTATTGGGACTCATTTCTTTCGTCGACTCGACATTCACCCTCTCCCTTCCTTCCAAAATATCGATCTTTCCTACCTAGACGACTACTATAATTTCTCAATACTTATATTTTATACGAAATATGTATTTCTATATCAAGTATAAACTAACTTTTGAACTGCCACTATACTAATAGAAATAGGCAATATAAACTATACCTAAGGTACATATTATTTGTATTAGATTTTATTATATACGTAATGATTATTATGATTATTTAGCCTTAACCTTAGCTCAACATGAGTACCAGAGTACAACCGAACATTACTACATACTTACTACTAGGCAATGCTCAACAAATGCTCTACAATATAAAGCAGTAATAGTTAATAGTAATACCTTTTTTCTTTTTCTTCGGAAATTGACAAAGGACATAGTAGAAAATATATGGAACGAGCCCTTTAAACCAAGCAAACCAACCATCATTGACTATTTTTCCTTCAAATGGTTTCAAGAATTTCCTATAGCTTAAATAGGTTTACGTATACAGTATACCCTAAGAATTAGGATCGAAATATTTCAAAGGTAAAGAAGAAAAAAGGCCCTTTAAAAACATCATCATGACCTAAACCTAAACTACAAATATAATAAGTACTAGACTGATATGATATATAGGTAATATATGTATATGGCAGTTGTCGGTCAATATTACGTACTCAAAGTATTTTACTGCCTTAAAACTTCAAGTCCCCTGTCTAGTCTTTAGCTAGTAAAAACTATCTCCAATACGTTTTAAAGTTAAATATTACACTCTACATCCGTTAAATACTCGAAAATAAAATGTAAAACCACGGACTACTCACTCACTAGTTACTTAATACTCTCGGCTAAATACCATACCAATCATTATATATATTATTTTATTTTGTGAGCCCTTCAAAAATCGACATGCATATTACTACTACTACTATCAGTTATCAGTACATACTACAACAATTCAAAAAAGTCTGGTTTCAAGTTTTAAGGGAGAGAAAAAAAGTAGGTAGGTAGGTAGGAGGGCTTGTGCTGTATTACTACATTAAGTTATGTAAGTACCTAATACTCAAAAAACTGATATAACATCATCACTACCACAAGCAGAACATGAAGCACCGGGCAAAATTTTTAAAAACTATATAGGTACCTACACATTGGTCGATAGTTGAATTTGAACTAGGCAGACGGTTGATGCAATCTATAAAATGAAAATGTTGTTTTTATACACATATCGACCATATCCAGTTCTCTTCTCCTTTTCCAGAACACATTTACATTGCCATCGGGAATTATATATGACTGCTTTTAATAACACAAGACCAGTTTTAGATTTAAAGTTTTGGTCGCTCTTATGGGAGGAAAGGAATGAAGTTGAGCTATAATTTTTGAACCGAACGATTTGAAAAACACAGAGAAATCCTTACCTAATGCAACGTCCTATCTACCTACAATCTATAGTAATACCTTACAACCTACAACAAAAAAGATGATAATACAAAATATTATGCTGGAAAAGTTGTTCTTATTTGCTGCATGTGCATTTGAAAAAGGTGCTATGTACATAAATACAACAAAGATATGTTGCAGTGATGGGCACGAACTTGAATGATATAAGATAGGTACTAGGTACCTACATAGCATAGAAATAAAATAAATGAAATGTAATCTGAATGTGTGTGGTTGGTTATAGTTATATATAGTAAGAACGAGTCACGAGTAGTTATAAGCTCATGTATAATGTACATTGAAATGTTTTAAAGAACTCTTAAACTCTCTATTAAGCATGTTGTTATATGGATACTTAACTTACATAAGGTATTCAGACAAGAAAAAGAAATTCCCAACTCCTCTATTTCTTTTATTGACTGAGGACTTAAGTCTTAAGTTTGAGTTTTTAAGGTAGTACCAGAGTACCTTGCATTTTCCATGCAGTGTCAAAATACTTAAGTCTTACTGACCCACAAGTACAAGACAGAGTTAATATGCGATTATACAGAGTATTTGAATATGTATTTGTTAACTACCTACGTACCAAAAATCCTAATCCTAAGCTCATTTTTAAAAATAAAAAAAGCCCTTGAACTATACTTGTACGAGTATTTTGAGAAAATTTATTTATGTTAATGTTAATATACTCATTAAATCTTTCAAATAGAATAAATACCTAAAATTCCATGTCTATGTATAGGTATATACCAATCTGTAATCTATCAAACAAGAACAAGCTCAGAGCAGAGCTCAGGCTAAATAACAAAACACAATAATAAGAGATCTCCAGTATCAAGTAAGTATTAAAGAAGAAAGGTATGCGTGTATAAGGCATTATTCTTATTTCTCGTCCAGATCCACCCTTTTGTTCACTTACGAACAACCACTTCAACTTATTTTTCTTTCAATAATATATTTTATAATACAACATGACTAGTTCTTCTTGTCGATCTTGTTGCTCTTTGACTCTGGTTTTAGAGAAGGAGTTTAAGAAATCCGGGCCCGGAGAGAAAGAGAAGATAGCCATGAAGGGTCAAAAGTATGCAGATGCAGATGATCAGAAATTTTTTAGAAGATGAAAAAGTAACCAGACTCGTCTCCATCTCCTGGAGCTCTTTAACCATCCATACCATATTATTATACATTCACACATAACTTGAACAATATAAAAAATATGTAATATACGTATATAATCTATTCTTGATATGGACATGATAATATCTAGAGAGAGAGAAAAAGACAAGTATGCACCCTTGACTTGTCCAAATCGAAAAAAAGAAACCAAAACTAAAGGTATGACGATCTATGTAATTTTTGTATGTATCTAGCTAGTACCTAGTACCCTATACTATCTAGAGAGAGAAGAAAAAAATGAGCATTTCCTTTGGACTTGGTCTTGGACGGATATCATTTGTTGACGACCACATGGTAGAAAAAATGCTAAATATATACGTGTACGAAGGCATATTGGAATATTTTTTCAAAGTCAAAGCAAGTGTAGTAATGTCAAATTCAAATTATATAGGTACAGTTCAAAATGTAAATTACACATTTAACTATTTTCTACCTCTCGCTTTTAAAACTAAACTCTTAAACTAAACCTGGACATGGACAGAAATAATCTCTCATAAAAAAAGCTGGGCGGTGTATGTCTGCAATAGTCTCGAGATGTAAAATAATAATTTGAATGATGAGTACTTTACTTTAGGTATCTATAATATGAATAAGCCGGTACTGAACTTTGATGTTAAGTTTAGTTTTTTTGTTGGGATTGTTAAAACTATAAAATATTCATTTCATCTACTTACTACTTGTACGAGTAGTATAACTACAGTCATAACCATATGCCATATATATATTCAAGATTGTATAACCTCTAAGGAATAACCTTTCAAGTCGTCAGTGATAAATTCAAAGGTATTCATCATGATATGGATATGGATCCATGAGAACTTTTTAAAATAATTTACTTAAAAGAACAAGTCTTTACTAGAGGTAGGTGGGACGAGACGACTTGGTTGATTGAGATAGACCTAATAGTTATAGAGAGGAAAAATAATAGATGAAGAAGAAGAAGTTAGAAGATTAAAGGAAAGGGGTAAAAAAGTGGACAAGATGAGTACGAAAGAACAAAGGACCTTAACTTGGAGGTGAGTTGCTAGATTTCTTCAAAATTGAAGACTAGACCAGACTACTTACAAGAAAATAAATAGTTATGTAAGTATGAGGGACTGTAAGTAGAATAAAAAGACAAGTTCCAAAAAACTTGTATTCTATCTACAAGTATCTAGTGCCTATCAACTATCATCTTATTCTCATATGCATGTAATATGTATTTTTCTATTATATTATAAGTCTATATGCACAAGCACTATATAATATAGCCAATGAATGTCCTATGTAATATTTTATTGTAAAGATTATGATACCTATTACTAGTTCAAGTCTGTGAGAATTTCATTCGAGATTCACTTTCATCATTTGGCATAATATGACGACTAGATTTTTAGATTACTTCTTACTTCATAGAAAAACCTAGTAGTAGTATGAAGAATGAAGTATGTACACCTTATGTGTGGTATTTTTTTTTTTTTAGATTTTTTATGTAGATAAGTTGCTCTTGACTCAACCATTATACACATATAAGGAAGGAAGAAAGAAATTATATTGCCTGGAATTTGTACTTTATGCTAATATGCATGTATATCTTTTTCATTTGTTTCGCTATTTGGTTGTTTAGTTTAGGATTAGGACAAGGGTATGGAAAAAGGAATATAAACGTTAAACAAAGTAATATGGTAATTGTACAGGTAGTATACTCGCATATGAAGGTATTGATATAAAGGTTTTAATTCTAGTTTTGAAGGTGAGAAAATTTTTTCCCTTCTTCTTAAACAAAAAGTAATAGGACTGAATTAGTATTAGAAAATGCAATGTTACCTTTTCCTCTTTTTTCTTAAACAAAGTATTTTTATAATATATTCTAGGGTAAGGTGAAGTAATACCTTGTGACTTGTGATATATACTTACAGGCAGGTAAAGTAAGTGAACTTGAAATAAAGTATTTTTTTGAATACATAATAAAATTAGGAAAGAGAAGAAAGAGAGGGGAGAAACCTTTAAAACTTATTTATAATAAGTAAAGTTGAAATTGATGGAAAAAAACAGGAAAGGCATGTTTTTAAATATATACCCATATTACATATCAATTCCTTTATGGTTAAATAGTTATTGAATCGTGAGAAAATATAATCTAAAATTATAACAGCTAATATGAATAAGAACTATGTATGAGCTTCCTATGTCTCTCTATGCAAATATCCTAAAAGTAAGTACATTATTTTAATTTTATAGTCTAGGTTTAGATTAGATACCTACTTATTACTAGTCTGGTGCTGATAATGATGCTAAGTTTAATTATAATTATAATAAATAAAAGACTTTTGGCACATACCTTGACGTCCAACAATTTCAGCAACATGTTCACTACTTGGTACTGGAACACATTCGGTCATATTCTGGCTCTTTTTTGGGAAAAGACTTCGCAAATCATCAACATTCACATTACTCTGATGATGATGATTAAGATGAGATGAGAAAATAGATGAGACATTTGAATCCATCGAATTATTTGTATTTGATGATAATGCTGATCCAAATCCTGAATGATCACTTCCTGTAGATCCTCCACCATGACCATTGGTAAGTTGAGAAAATGGTGAATCAGAGAGACCAAGCATTGACAATTCCAAAGCTAACTGAAGTGCTCGTTGATCTTCAAATTGACCCATCATCCCAGTTGAATTTGACACCACAGACCCTGAATGGTCCAATTCTCCAAATAGACTAGCAGGCATCACAGTATTTCTTTATTTTAAAAATGTATCTCTTCTCTTACTTGTCTTGTCCTTGTTACGTCGGTCTCAATAATCAGAAAATCGTCACAAAAACCTACAAAAAAAAGTACAAAATCAGTCAATAATTCAAT
This sequence comes from Nanhermannia cf. coronata Gr-Ori-00579, assembly GCA_034699045.1. Classification (NCBI taxonomy): domain Eukaryota; kingdom Metazoa; phylum Arthropoda; class Arachnida; order Sarcoptiformes; family Nanhermanniidae; genus Nanhermannia; species Nanhermannia cf. coronata Gr-Ori-00579. The sequence goes on along the minus strand of JAQIXA010004479.1, from coordinate 4,699 downwards.
TAAAGTAATTCAGATCAGATACACACAAAAGGTATAAGTACACACCGTACACTCGTCTCATTTCTATATATGTTACTAGCAAGGCAATAGGACAGAAAAAAGTAACATTTATTAGGTAGGTGTCAAGGGTCATTTTAAACCTTATTAACTACACTACCATTAAAGGTGTTAGGTATCTTATACACTAGAGTAGAGATAGATTCAAGACTTATCAAAATCATGACAGATCCAGAACCAGAATCTCCTAAATGTCTCAAGATAACCCCAAAAATTATCAAAAAATGACCTTACCTTAAAAATTGGAAATTCCAGCAGGTGATAGATGACGAAGTAAACTTGCTGCTAGAAGTAGTAGATTCACACTAATTGATCATCAGTCTCGTATCGTAAGTGTCCAAAACTTGTGTTGTAGTAAAATAAGGTAATTATATCATCAAGTGATTATCTCAAATATGTTAAAAAGTTAATTATTTTTAGTAAATTGTGCGTAGTTCACCTGTACTCTATAGTATAATCTCTTGGATAAATAAAAACTCTAAAATATATAGATACTTAAATAATTTAATTACAATTAAGTTAAAAACTATTTCTCAAAAAAGTTCCGACAGAAAAAAGTTAAAAATTCAAGTTTTTGTAGAGCACTGAACGACGATCAACCGACTCGCACAACGTTTCAAGTCCAACTGACTGAACAAAAGTTGAAACACCGAGTCGAGACATACCACACGTATAGGGCATATAACATTATGTTAGCATGCGCTTACAGTCCATGTCCATACAAGATAAAACAAGAATGTTACCTAATGCATATTATGGCCTTTATATGTATTTATATCCATAGACTCTCTGCCTGTCATTTTTCTAAATTCTAAATGGAAAATAACATAATATGTATAAAGTTAAGGCTCTATTTTAATGGTAATTTAATTATAAATATTCTAATTATAATCAGTCAATAAACCCTTGTACGATGTAATACACTTATGTAAAATTAGTAGATTTTTAATCTTATCCAATCCAAATTCGACATCGACAAGAGTTGGAGTTATTTTAGCCGTTTTTTTAAGAGATACTGGGAGATCAATGAATTGTTTTTTTTAGACATATAATTGTAATTTAGAGTTAGGTTTAGGTAATTAGAATTAGTAGGAATTAGTCATTATTTGATTGATATGAGATATGAAATGTCATTAGGTATTTCGTCATTAAATATATACCATAATGTATTTTTCTAGATTCGACGATAATAGCCTAGTACCTAATAAGTAGTAATAAGAGATAGGAAAAAATACTGGAGGCTGACTGGAGATTGGAAATTGAGTCTTTTTTTAAATATTAAACATCGTCATCGTATAGGGCATTGGGTACCTGCAAGTCGTTTTATAAGGTAGAGGCAGGTACCTACATCATATCAGTTCAGTACAGTAGTACTCACAGTACCTACTTACCTACCTAGTATGTATGTCTAGATCTAGATACTTATAATTTGTACTTCTTTAAAATCGTATTTTTCCAGTTTCAAATTCAAGACAATATATAGGTAATGTACAAATTGTAGATACATAATTTTCTAAAAAGCCTGCCTAATGCCTAATGCAGGCCTATACCTAACCTACCTCCTATATGTTTTTAAAGCTCGCTTGTATAAATGCCAAATAAATGTTTACTTTACACTTTTGTTTCAATAATAAAAACGTCAAAAATTTCCAAAAAAATTAACATGACCATGACCATGAACTCAAGTTTTCTAAAGTAAAACTTTATAATATTACTGCAAGCAATTACATAAAAGTACCTTCCTAATACATTTACTTTACAATTGAATACTATATTACTAATACTAAATCAAATACTACCTTATACTTATTTATAAATTTATATGTATAGTACCTATGTACCCTACCCTACGACTCTACCTAATTTTTTTTTTTGATATTTTGAATTTTGATAGAATTGCATATATCGAGTTATTAAAATTTATGTATCGTTTATAATTTCATTAATTAATTTAAGATTAAGATTAGTGTGCAAAAAGACAAGAGGTTTATAAACTTTTCTTTTCTTTGTTTATGCGTATTTTATTGCTAAAAATTATTGACTTATTGTTATTATGCCTATAAATGGTCAATTAATTCAATTTTTTTAATTTTATTAATTTTATTGAGTGTCTAGAGTCTAGTACCTATATAATAATAAGGCTTTTTATAATTATTTGTCTGATTCTTGCCGTTGTTTTCCTTCTGTAGGTACTGTGTAGTATAAACTACAGCTAAAATGAGTTGTAAAAAAAGATAATTATTGAGTTAATTGCGATTTATAATCTACAATATAAATATAAGTAGACCATTAATGTTATCATTTAAAGATGTTTTTAATTGCTTATATCTAGTTTGTAATTTGTGAGATATTTATCTTGTCTGATTTCAGAATATTGGAACTTGATAGATTTTTGGGTTAATTGTAATTGAAAGTTGATATACGAGTAGGTCAAACTTAAAGTACCTAATTATTATCCAAGATAGTTAGAAATAGAAAAAAATTGATACTTTTCGTAACAAGTGTACTTATTAGTTAGTTGCATTGCATTATATAGAGGTAATTTAATGTTATTTTTATCGGAAATCAATAATTTGTCTAGTCTGAGAATAAATATAACCTATCTACATTTACAATCAATAATTGATACAAAATAATAATTGGTTTTTAGATTGAAAATTAGATTTGAACATGAACTTTAGAATATCTAATTGATTTTAAATGGCATTTCCTCCACATTTTAAATAAGCAAGCCTTTTAAAGTTGAATAAATACAATATTTATTGATAATTGGAATAAATTTAAATTACTTTCTAATTGTCTTATTCATATAAAATCAAACAAATCTTTCTTAATTATTATTACTTATAGATAGTTATAGTTCTATAGGGTACTTATCCTTAGTAAAAACTAATAAGTATTAAGTATAGAACACTGCAATAAATTTCTCTAAAAAGGCTTTCTTTCAAAATCAAAATCAAAATCAAATTCAGTTTTATTCAGTTTTGAAAACACGGTGTCAGTTTTCAAGCAAATACATGTAAAACTGAGATCAAAACATGATTTTTCAAAACTAAATTAATTTAATAGGCATCGCATCTTAAAAGGTATTATTATTATCTGTATTATCAAGACCAATAGATTGATTATATGTATAGATTGTAATCTATTTGTTTTAGTCTTGGTATTAAATACATACAGGTTCTAAGTCTAAGGTAAAGGTAGGATTCAATTATTACTTTTGAATTATTTTTGTAAGTTTTTGAAATGTTTAAAACTCCCTTGTGCCATCTAAGCAGATAGAAATTCTCAATATTTGCATTCGGCTGATGGCAGCATGTGCCCGACATTACAAAAATGCAGCTTTATTTTTTAACGTTTTTGATTTTAGATCAAATAATCTCTTTGATTTATATTAATTGTTACAATGCAATTTTAAGGACTAACTTTAGAAAATTGTTATTATTGGAATTGCAGTAAATAACGTGACCTCAAGTTAAATTGAGGTAAAATATGCAGGTACTTATATATCAGTATAAAGACTCTTGTAACTTTTAAAAAAATTAATTAGGAAAAAATATTTTTTAAAAACATTTAAACTAGGATATGATATTCGACTCTATTATCTATTTAATTAATAGTAATTATAAATATTCTAATTATCAGTCATTAAACTCTTATAAGTTTTAATTACTTTGTATTTTTAGTCAAAAGATAACTATCGATTTAACAACTACGGTAAAAATATTCAAAACAAAATATTTAATTTATACAAAATATTCGGAATACGAATTTCGTACTTTAATAAAAGTTGTAGGTACTGATACTGATGACTGATATACGAGTATAGACTTTTTCAAAGATTTTTATAAAAAATATTTTAATTTTACCTTTGTAAATTGTGTAGATTTTACATTTACACATATATAGTCTACTCGTACATGTAGTAATCTGTAGGTAAAATAATACAGAAATTAAAGTTTACAAATAATTAGATATTATGGCTTGAAAATGAAAATATTCAGGTCTTGAATAAAAGCTACCCAGAGAAAAGGGGCATCTAATAGATAGTCTCAAGTTACCCATTTTATTTATTCAGGACCTGAATATTTTCAAGCTACAATGCAATATCAAATTCTAATTTGAAATCCTAGATTGTTATTAGTAAATGATTGATTACCTTAACTTGGATCTGTTTTGTTTTATGATCCCATGCGAGTACTCAATTTGAATGACTCTCTAATTTTTTGAACACCTGTTTAAAATCTATTCACGATAAATAAGTGAAGTGAGCACAATTATTATGCAAATTTATACTAAAAATTGTATTTTTTAATTACAAAATAGAAAGAGCTACCAATACTTTACCTACTACGGATATATATGTATCTACTAACATAAATACTAATTGCTTAATCAATTAATTAATTGTTTGAATAAAAATTTTAGAAAATAGGGTTTGTAGAACCGCAAGAGGTGGCGCATCGAAAAATTTTGTCAAAATTTTAGAACTATATTAGACCCTTTAACGCCCGTCGTATATATAAATCCTGCGATAGGTTATGATTTTGATAAAAAGTCAGGTTGTACAATGTAAATAAGAGTAAAAAAGATAAACAAAAAATTAATTCTTATCTTTTTTACTCTTATTTACATTGTACCT
>JAQIXA010004478.1:0-11276 GCA_034699045.1 Nanhermannia cf. coronata Gr-Ori-00579 | reverse complement strand
TCTCTACGTGGAGTACTTAAAGAGATTTCTCCGACCGAAGTCCCACAAAACAGGCCATTTGATTAACATGGGAAAACCGATTCACCTTTTGTTTGTCTAGATTGCCCCTTAAAGTCTCAAAATTGCCTAAGTACCCTTTACCCTACCTACTGATACTAAAAAACCTGTAGTGACACTTTTAGTAAAAAAATTTATATTATAAATTATGATCTATTCAGCTCTCTATTTATTTTCTATGTATAATGTAATGTATGATCCATAAATTACAAACAAATTGCTAATTGAGTAAAAACAAGTACATACAAAAATTTTAAGTGCAATAAAATAAAAGGCCTAATAAAAGATCTTTTTGGCTTTAGCTTCTTAATCATGGATGCTGAATACAAACTGCTTTAAAATTGAGTTTCTTTCAAGTTTCTAATAAATCTATTTTAAAAGCTCGCAAGCTAAAAGTTAAGACCCTTAACTTAAATGACATTGACCAGGAAAAAGTGACTTGCTACTAACTTAACCAGTCTATATTTCTAAAATTGTTGCCTTTCCTTTCAAGTTTCAAGTCAAGGCCAAATTAGGGCATAAAAATCAAATTCGATGGTTATAATATGATAAGGATAAAGATAAGAAAGTTCTCAAAATCGGATTCCTAAACATACTAACGAGTATACTTAAGTCTCAAGTACAAAATGAAAGTTAAATAGTGAAGTAGACTGCCTACTTCGTATACTTGATACCGAAATTATATTTTTGATATTCACTTCAAATTCATTGCTTATTTTATTCATTTTATAAATTATAAACTCGAAAAACAAAAAAATGATATTGGAATTGGAAAAACACTGATGACATAATTATTTAAACTACTGTCAAAGGCTAGCCTAGCAAATATAATTTTTCTACCTATTCCTAATCCTAAGCAAAAAACAAAATTTTTCCATTACACGAATATACGAGCACTTAATTAACAGAAAAATAAACGATCAATTGATTGAGAAATAGCGTATAAATATTTAAAAGTAAAATAATAAATGTAAAAATATAGAGGTAAATATACGTAACGTGAAAGAAATATGTGAAACGATAACGATAAACGATGAGTAAATTAACACTGATTTAAAAAGTTCGAGAGATTGTGAAATTTTTGTGCAAAATTAGGACAAAAAAATTCTAATGAAGCTTAATATTTACACTATAGGGAACATGGGATTCTTTCTTAGATAATTAGATTAGGATGTCAGTATTTCTAGTAACTATCATAAGTATATTTTTTAAAGCACATTTTAAGATTTGGTTTCCATTTTTTCTTGACGATTTTACGATACTATTTAAGTCTTGGAATTTAGAAATGATGACAATTAATTTTATCTATTTACAAATTACAAACCTATAAATTATTAATAAATGTACGATTAAAAGCGAAGAATTATTAACACTATAAAATACATTTTTTTAGGTGTATTACATCAGCACGATATCATAATTAGATAAAATAAATTAAATATCGTTTAGTTCCAATATCATTTTACAGGAAATTGTCTATATAAAATCGTAATTCATTAGAACTAGAGTAATTGTATGAGATAAGGAAATATTAATACGGATATACCCCTACTGACTTTTTAGAAAATATACTCGAATTATTCTACTGCATTATTTCATGATTTCGAATTTTGGTAAATATTTGATTTGTATAGAGTGACGAACGAAGGGGACTACTTATCTTATTTAATTTTGATTAATTTCGGGTATTAATGATGTAAAGAATGTAGTGAGAAAAGTCCAGGTCACATTACGAGCTTGTATTATGAGAGGCGCTTGTGCTTCAATACGTTCAGTCGCAGCTGGTTGTTCTAGATTTGCACCCTCAGCCCCAACACCAGCAGCAACTCCGTCTCTTTGTTCAACATTTCTAAAAAAAAAAAGCATCAAAAAATAATTAAAATTATGAATTATTTATATAAGGTAGGTAGGAGGTAATAAATTAATTTCTACCCAGGAGCAGCTGGAACATTGTTATCTGGTTGAGCATTGGCGTTTTGTTGTTCCCTATTCTGTGGTTGCGGTAGAATATCTGGTTGTGGTGGATTTGCTGCTTGTCTTCTTTGAAAACTAGATAAAAAATAAATAAAAATATACATTATTTTGCCATTAATTAAAAACTAGGCTTTAATCAACTCATTAGAAGTTGATTATTAATTGTGCGAGCAAAGCTATGAAATTTTATTTTTATCAAATAAAAAATTTTGCGGTTCCGGGGGCCGCACGGTCCCAAGGACCATATATCTTTGCATTTCAGACCAAAAGGAACCTTTATATCAGTGCTGTGGTGCTGTGGACCCTTAAAGGGTCCGCAGCACCGCAAGGGCTGAAGCCACCTGGGTTTTTTTATCGAAATGGCACACCGAGACCCTATGGGGGTCCTTCGAGCCAAGTTTGGTTAAGATCGGTTCAGTAGTTTTCGAGTTCAGTAGTTTTCGAGTGGACAGGCAGACGGACAAAGTGCAAGAAAAGTGCTTCGCTTCGCTCGCACAATAATGAAATTAGTTAGAAAAATTGCTTACATCATGACTAGGGCTGTGAAAGTAACGACAAGGAAGAATCTTGTAAAGTTAGCATAGAAATAAACTACACTAAAGATTAAAACAATTCGGCTAAATGTATACATCCAATCTAAAAGATCTCTCTGTTGTTCTTCATCTTCTGGAGCAGCTCTTTGAGGTTGTTGGGCGACTTGTTGCTGTTGTTGAGCAGCTCTTGCAGCTTGAATTTGTTGATTTGCTTCTTCAATCCCTTGATTAGCCGCGTTTTGAAAATGAGGTGTATTTGGTGGATAAAACATTCCAGTAGGATATTGATAAGGGTTATAAAAATATGGATTAAATTGAGGCCTACGGATTAAGATTAGATATTAGAAAAAATTGTAAATATTATTCATAAAAAGTTATAATTACCACTGATTATTTACTGCCATTGCATTCATCATGTTTTGAACATACTGTTGATAATCATTTCCATTAACCATTTCATTAGGAATTTCGTTAGGAATTTGTTGATTCAGGTTCATTGACGATGAAGGGCCAGAATTTAAATTGACTGTAGGTACTGAGGCTGAGAGTGGGATATTTTTTGGCTCATAATTTCCAAAACTAAACAAAAAATGTAAATGTTATTAAGTATTATAAAGCTATTACAAATAGTTAATCATTTAAATCGATTTGATGTGAACTTACCTTTGATTTGGAGCTCTAGAATTAGTTTTTGAATTACAAACTAAATGTAAAGTAAATGATTTTTGGAATTCTGCAGAGTTTGGTAGTAGAACATCTCGGAGGATTTGATTATCTTCTAGTAGGTGACCAGCAAAAATTAATCTTTGATCTCGAGTGTCAGGGTGCAGTGGATAATTTTGACGGATTTTTTCCTTTAATTGCTTTACAGTATTAGATAGCTCTGAATCAACTGAAATTATAAAAAAAGTATATTTATTTAAAACCTTAATCAAAGAACAACTACAACGTCGAAAAACTAAAAATACAAACATAAAGTTAATTAGTATAACAATAATTACCAATAAGATCATCACATCTGTTAGATGCAGATTTAATTCTCAATTCAACCATCTCGATTTGGTTATTTGTTGGTGTTGGTAATGTCATTTTACCAATCTTCTGTCTTTGAAGACCCCTCAAACTCAATCGATATCTCTGTAAAAAGAACAAAAAGTTAATTATTCCATCAAAATGATTCCATAAATTAATCTAGCTCTACTAAAAAGTCATTTTTATTAGGTAAAAAGAAATCTTGTTTCTATGATGCTACAGAATTAAAAAGCCTAACCTAATCTAACCTAACCTAACCTAACATGAACATGAATCTTTAAATTAATTTCAAACTTGGTCAAAAATAAAAATATGTATCTATGTTTGTTGAAACATTACTATTACCGGTCAAGACTTATTTAACTCAACTCAACTCATCTCTGAAAAATCCGATTTTTGGCTTCTCAATTTCGTAAAAAATGCAATAAAATAGGTCAAAATTATATTATATTTCAGTTCAGTGCTGAACTTGAGCTGAATTTAAAAAAAATTACATGACCTAGATCAAAAATTTAAAGCCCGGACCAGAACCAGACTTTGCTTTGGTCAAATTAAATTTTAAGTTTAGGGCTTTTGTAGGTTATCCATCATTACCATTACATTAAAAGAAGAGCACTAATACTAAATAAACTAAATCTAATTTTAGGTAATTTAACTTAATTTAACCATCCATGACCTTGTCCTTGTCCCAATTTAAAACAGAATCTATCAAAAATATTGTCACTTTCAACTTTATACTTTAACAATCGAACCTAGTATAAAAATCAAACTATATCACAACCACAATAATTGACATCAATGAACCACCACCACTATCTATCTACACTGGCATTGTGTATTGACATAAAACAAATAAAACAATAAATGATCAAAATGACCAAATGTCCTTGATAACTACTCTACACTCTACTCTACTTACATTGTAAAATTAAAATAATAATTATAAACTTACCAAAACACCAAATTCGCTAGTCAAATGTTAGATATAGAATTAACACCAACACCACAAGGACCCCAGTAAAACAAAACTACTCTCTATATTAATTAGACAATTTAGTTGACCTTTAAAAAACGCAAAAAAAACCTCAATTAATATAATGGCCCAAAAATAAAAATGATGTAACCAAAATGGTCATAAAATTACCTTATCTGTCCAGTCCAGTCAATTAATGATAAATAGCACTTGAAATCTTGACACCTAAATTAAATATGACGAAAAAATTAGTAAATACACGTATTTTTAGCTTGATTGGCAATTAACTATTTTTTTATCGTCAACTTTTTATTTATCGTCAACTTGATCAACTACTTTTCGTCACTATCTAGTGTCCAACTTGGACAATTTTAGAATCATCGATTATTTTCTACCTCGATTTGCAGATGGCCAAAAAGGTTGGCGGGCGAACTGAGCTTTTGTTCTTCGGCACATATTTCTCCTCAAAATAAAAATCATTAATTTTTGTTTTTGTGGTTTTTTGTGCGTTTTTAATTGGGATTTAAGTAAATTTTAGATCATTACTTGGTCAACTGAGGGGTACCACTTGGACATAAAAGGTAGGTCAAGTCAAAAATGCCAACTTTTACCTTAAAATTAGTGTATTTTACTCATAAATAGAATTTATAAATAGGCCAGCACATAGTTTTTTATAAAATCATTCATTGTTTACAAAAAAGCTAATTAAATAGGTTAAATAAGACATAAATTTAGGGATTTGGGACATGACAAGGTCAATTTTGGGTCATTTTAGGGTTATCTTTATATGGATGATTTGACATGTCTGATATGATGGTTTTTAAGGGTAGCCTTTGTTTTTGGTTTTTGGGGGGCTTTAAAATTTAAAGGGCCTAACTTTGACCTTGAGTTTTGAGAGTAGTATTTAAATTTTTGTGAATTATTTAATTGATTTTGGTTTTGGTGGTTTTCAGATGACTGACCATGACCATAATGGTGACGATGGGGTGGACGAGGCTATTGAGAAATTCCATGACTTGTGCAATGACCTGAATCTGGACTCACCTACGAAGGATAATACCTGGAAGACTTTTGAGGATGTGAGACAAAAGTATATGCTGGAGGTAAGTTATGCAATTTACATTTAATTCATCTCATTTAGCCGTGAAAAACCATATTTTGGTCTTATTTTACATGCATTTATGTGTAAGATAGAGGCCATAATATAGTTTTTCCTACATAGAAAGAGTAATACATAGAAGATTCTTAATATCGTATATGGTAATATTAATAGGGTAGGTTTTAATTTTGTGTATTTGTTTTTTTAAGGGTCAAGTGTCTCACTGGCTTTGTTGTGCAATTTATGTCGCTTGTCGTAAAGCGAATATTCCATCTGTCAATTCTCACATTAGTACAGTTCATGGATCTTATGTGAACCTGACTCGACTTTTAAGGACATCCGGATTAAGTTTAGTACAATTTTTTGACAAAAGCCGTAAATGGGCAGATATGACGAGTTCACCACAAGAATATCGTAGTAAAATTGAACGACTCGAAAGGAATTTTGCAGTGACAACTGTCATCTTTAAGAAGTTTGAGCCAATTTTTGCTGGAATTTTTAAGGATTTTTCGCATCGAGATATTGAAGAGAATCGGGCAAATAGAAAAAAGTATGTGTAAGAAAAATTTAATCCTTTAATTCAGTTTAAAAAACCGGGGTTTGGTTTGGTCTTAATTTTAATTAAGACTTTAACTTGTAAAATTGAGGCTAATCTTGGTTTTTCAAAGCTGAATTTGAATTATATGAATCGACTATTAATTACTTAAGTATTAGGTTTTATGTTTTATCCAATTTCTATTTTTAATTTAGGTTATCACCAAAATCCCCTAACGATTTATTCGAATTTTGCTGGACCTTATTTCTCTGCGTTAAAAGCTCTTTAAGGATAAGTGACGATTTAGTGAATTCATACCATCTTCTACTTTCTTGTGTGGATTTTGTGTTTCATAATGTTGTACAAGAAGGGAGGAAAAATCTTCTATCACAGCAATTTCAAGGTAAATTATTGTCTAATTATTTTATTTACTATTTTGAATTATATACCTGTACATGTATAAGATAAGTTTTAATTGATTTTTACAATATTCTTTTTAGATATTGCTGAATCAATGGAAATTCATGGTGAAACTGGATATTGTATAATTCACACACTTTGCGATTTATACGATGGGATTTCAGTTGAAGCAAAGACTATCAAAGAATTTTGGCTTCGTCCAAAAATAAAAACAATGATTGAAAACTCATCACTTCGTGGAGATCCAGATAATTTAACTGGTTTAATTGAAGAATCATATTTTGAGTATAATTCAAGACAGCTTGAAAAAGAGTACGAAGAATATGTTTTAACTGAAGGTGATTTTGATGAAAGAATGTATTTGTCTGCTGATCGACAAGCTGATTTTGGAGTAAATCAATCTCATCATGATGACTTTATCAGAGCAATGAATCAATCATCACCAAAAAGTTATCCTCCAATTAATGAACTTCGTCATTTAATGCCACAAACACCATTAACATATAAGAAATCATATCCTTCATCAGGAAATGATAAAGATGATTTGGTTACTCCAATCTCAACTGCAACTCAAACAGTCAGTAATATACAGTCATTATTAAGTGGACGTACTGCAAATCCAAGTGAGAATCTAAAGAATATTTTTGCATCTTGTGTGAGAAACCCACAACAATCAATTGAAGATCGAGTTAAAAATTTGAGTGAGATATTCATCGCCAATTATGCAGTCTCAACACCTGATCAACTTGTTCCTGGATTTCATTTAGAGCTGGCACATTATCGTAGTAAAATTGCACAAACACTTTATTATCGATTATTGGAAAATATCCTGCATGGTAAAAATGGTGATAGTAAAATCCGAAATGATAAAAATGAATTAACCGACTTACTTGAGGGAGATAATTTCCACAAGAGCCTTTTTGCACTTTGTATTGAAATCATATTATACTCGTATCATTCACAAAGACGATTCCCTTGGACTTTGGAAATATTTGAATTACCTGGCTATCATTTTTACAAAGTCATCGAGGTTGCTGTTCGAGCTGAAGATGGACTTTGTCGTGATGTTGTGAAGAATTTGAGCCAAATTGAAGAACGGATTCTGGAAGACATTGCATGGAAAGGTGATAGTCCTTTGTGGGAGGCTTTAGAGAAAAATTCAGCAGAACCGATTCCATCATGTGATGAAGTTTTCTTGCCCTCGCAAATGGAAAGGATTCCTGGCTCTCAACACGATGCCCTTTTAGAGAATGCACCAAAAAGATATGCAGTCATTAAAAGTATTTTATTTATTTATTATTTATTAATTGAAATTGGCATAATTCTAAATTATTTGGTATTTTTATTTTATAGCTGCTGGTGGGGTTGAAAAATGCGTTCCAGTACAAATCGGTGAAAATACTTCATCAACACTAATTATCCAGGATAAGGCGAGCTCTCAAATCCTTGGTGTAGTTTTACCATCTAAACATGGAGAGAAAGCCAAGAAGAATAACTCGACAGCTATATTCTTTAGGAAATTTTATCATTTGGCTTTTATTCGACTTCAAGAACTTTGTAAGAATCTTAAAGTCGATGATGATAATCTGAGGAAGATTTGGACGTGTTTTCAACAAGCGATTGTAAATCATCATGAAGAACTTATGAAGAGTCGGCATTTGGATCAGATTGTTATGTGCTGTGTGTATGTAGTTTCAAAGGTAAAATATAATCAAAAACGGTCTATAAACCAAAAATCTAATTACTCTTCTCTTTTAAATTTTAGGTTGTGGGACAAGACAAAACATTTACTGATATTATGAAATATTATCGACTTCAACCTCAATGTGCTTCGCATGTGTATCGTTCAGTTTTGCTTGAAAATGAAGAACGGGGTGATCTCATCAACTTTTACAATTCTATTTTTATCTCGAGGATGCAAAGATATGCCCTCAAGTTCTCGAATCGAGGATATGGCGTAAGTTTATTCTTAAAATTATCAACTTTAATTATAAGCCATTTATTATACTCGTATAGAAAATGTAATTATGGTTTTTTAACATTTTAGGATGATTTGGCAGTTAAACTTTCACCAATACCACAATTAAAATCTACACCACTTTCTCCAGTCCGTAAACTTGCTGACAAGCACTCAGTTTTCGTGAAACCTCTCCGAACTAATAAAACACCATCACCTGCAAAACAACTCCGGTACAATTTCAACACGGCTAGAAGTCCCGTGGCAAATAATAATTTAAAAGCTATCAATGTCATGATCCAAGGAGCTTCAATTGATAAGTAAGAAAAATAACTTTTCCATCCCTAAATAAAATCTTTTAATCTAATCTAAAATCTAACTAAAATTCTAGAAATAAATCTAATTTATCCTATCTTTTCTATTGTCTACTCTAGTCGACCAAAAGCTGTCAAAAGACTTTTAGGAACTGACGAAAATATGGACATGTCACCTGAATCCTCTGGAATACCATCCAAAATGTTTGTCAAGAGGCTCCAGGATTTTATTGGCGACAGTCAAATGGATTAAACTCTATTTTACCTACAAACAAAATACCTATACCTACCTATATTATATTTCTTTTTTATATATGAATTTGCTATTAGGTAATCATTTCTTTTTCTACTTTGTATTGTAATTAACTCCAAATTTATTTAATTTAATCCATTTTAAGAATGTTTTTTCAATTTAATTTTACATTTTAATTTGAACATTTTAATTTGAACATGAAAATTTGTAAATACTATTAACTAAAGAACTAACTAAAAGGCAAATTATAAATATTAGGTAGTATATTATATTAGATTAAAATACTTTATACCCATTTAGAATATAGAAAAGTATATAATATTATAAGAGATATATAAAGTATAATTAATTTTATTATTAATAAAAAGCACTTGATTTGTATTTGTTTTAAACTTGGAATATTTAGACACTTTACTTGAGTAGAGGTAATTTTAGAATAATTGAGCTTTTATTCATCATCATCATCAGACTCAACTTCAGATGATGATTCAATAATCTTTTTCCCTTTTTTGGAGGCAGCGGTTTTACCAGCTGGTTCTTCAGAACTTTCAGCTTCTTCTGATTCTTCACTTCCACCATCTGATTCTTCACTTTTACTTTCTTCATCATTATCAGAATCGAACATATCCTCGGATGATGAAGGTTTCTCTTTTTTGACTGGGGCTTTTCCTTTTTGTGCTGGTGCTGATGCTTTTTTATTATTTCCATTCCTAGCCATAGAAGTAGTACCCCCAGCAGTTGATTTCCCTTTACCACCAGGTTTTGATCCAGCTTGACCTCTTTGAGGTCGCTCTTGCTCTTCAGCTGATTCTTCACTTTTTTCTTCATTATCAGAATCGAACATACCCTCAGATGAAGATTTCTCTTTTTTGACTTTGACTGGTGCTTTTCCTTTTTGAGTAGTTGAGGCAGAAGCTTTTTTAGTATTTCCATTCCTAGCCATAGAAGTAGTACCCCCAGCAGTTGATTTTCCTTTACCAGGTTTTGATCCAGCTTGACCTCTTTGAGGTCGTTGTTCAGACTCTTCAGCTGATTCTTCACTTGTACTTTTTTCTTCATTATCTGAATTAGATATGTCCTCTTCCTCTGACGAAGATTTTTCTCTTCTGACTGGTGCTTTTCCTTTTTGTGCTGGTGCTGATGCTTTTTTATTAACATTTCTATTACTAGCCCTAGTTGCAGTACCGGTTGATCTTCCTTTACCTTTACCTTTTTGCGGTGGTTGTTCTGAGTCAAAATCTTCAGCAACACTTTCCCCTGAACTTGATGATGAGAGCCTTGCTGCTTTGATCATACTTCGACGTTTTTCACTTATAGATAATCTTGACATTCGTGGAGCATTTCCATTAACATCACCATTCTCCTCTTGCTCTTCCATATCTACATCATCACTACCACTACTTTCACCAGCAGCCCCCAGCACTCCTTTATTCTTCTCCTTTGTTTTTTGAATGATCCGATCCTTTTCACCACATTTCTTAATCGCAGCTGCAATATCACGATCCAATTCTTCAATCCTCTGGGTATAATCTTCCTTACTGTTTTTCTTCAAAGCAGTCATAATGACCTCGAAGCATTCAGATACTTTTGGATCAGCTAATTTGTCACAGTAGCATTTGAAATTATCACGAAGGATTTTGTACGATTTCTCATTGTAGTTCATGTGTGAGAGGCAATAGGCCAAGTCTTGATATTCTCTTGTTGTTTTCGCCAACTTGAATCTTATTACCAGCTTTTCAGTTAAACCTCCAACCATCAACCTCTCTTTTTTCGCAACACTTAAAAGAAATCTATAAAAAAAAGTTAATTAGATTTCAAATCATACCTTTAATTCTGAAATATTTATAATCCAAATAATCTTACTTCATAACTTCTTGATATTTCAGTTGACTAACATCCTCACGTTGAGAAAGTCGAGAAATAATATCAGGCAGTGCATTATTCAACATATTTTCTTTATCTGCAGTCTTTTTGATGAAATCTCGAGCAGATTCTAATAAAAATATTTTTAATTTAGATATAGAATAAAACTAAGACTTTAATCAACTCACTAGAAGTTGATTATAAATTGTGCGAGCAAAGCGTTGAAAACTTCTCAAGTTACCCCATTTTTCGGGGTCAAAGGTCAA
>JAQIXA010004477.1:0-11276 GCA_034699045.1 Nanhermannia cf. coronata Gr-Ori-00579 | reverse complement strand
AGACAGACATACAGACAGACGGACAAAGTGCAAGCAAAGTTGAATAGTAGGTGCTCGCTTCGCTCGCACAATTACAAAAAATTGTTGACAGGTCCGTGGGGTACCGTTCCTATGTTGTAATGTTATCAATCAATTCATAGAATGAATATTAGTTACATTCTTTTAACAATTAATTTTTTTTAGTTTTTTCATATGTTGATTCCAATTTATATTTAAATGAACGAAATCTTGAAAAATTTTGTAAAAAGATACTCTAATTCCTTGTTGATTCTATTTCTTTTTCTTTTTTGACCCAAATTATATCTCAATGTTCGCATTGTTTTTGAACAAACACACTCTCAAAAGTCTCTTTTTTTAGGTCTATCAAATGAGATAATAGAAAACCTTCATACTCTCTGGATCCAAATACAGCTATATATTTTGGATTTTTGGGCCATTAATTTTCAAGATTTGTAAAGTAAATCCAAAGGTGACACATTTCTTTCAGTAGAAATAGTAATGCACATATTTTACTAGAATTTTATAATTTTGCAAAACTAGTAGGGTATTAATACCTACTCTACAAAAATATTGAATTGAAATCACAAGTCCAGTTTTCCTATTTGAATCAAGGGGTTTTGCCTTATAGAACCCTTTGATAGGGGACATTTATGATCGTTACTATTACATCCATTTAGCAAACTTTATATACTTATGCTATTCTATGTAGTAGTTTGAGTTTGATATCAAGATATAAGCACTAACACTACTATACAAATAAGCAGTCAGTAGAAATACTTAAATTGTAATTAATTTTGATCAATTTGTCATTGTATCCTTTCTCACATAAAAAAAGGCAATCAAATTGCACGCATAATGAATTTTTTTTACAAAAATCCTTCTGCATTATGTAAATAATGTAAGTTTATATTACACATACCTAGTACAATTAAAGAATTGAATTTTTACAAGTACATAACCTACAAATTTCAAATTACAACTTAATTTATTCATACCTACATATTTACCTTATATACTATGCATATGCATGTATGTACCTCATAGTCATAGAACAAATACATCTATGATCGAGTCGAGGATAGAGAAACAAGAAAAAGTGCTCAAAAAAAACTTTTTTAACATCATTTAAAGCTAATTAAGTTCACATTTAAACACTTCAATTGGAGAAATAATGCATTAAAAATACTTTTTATACGAGTACTCTACTTACACATACAGTATTACATATAAACATGTAAAGTTAAAGGCTATTGTAAATGATACGATGAGAACGAAAAATCCTCATTTCTCAATAGTTTCTTGTAAATATTTATGTACATAAATAAATAAGTTATTTTGAGCATTTTTGCATCCTACTGCATTATAACTCTCAACATTAGTTGTTGTTACATACTGATTGTAGGTATGTACCCTACCTATACATACAGATACAATGATTTTTAGAACTCATTATTTCTTAAATGTAGTCAATTTAATCAGTATTTGTGAGTCAGTGAGCAAATAATACTTACTATAGTATAATTGATC
The DNA here is from genome assembly GCA_034699045.1 of Nanhermannia cf. coronata Gr-Ori-00579. Lineage (NCBI taxonomy): Eukaryota > Metazoa > Arthropoda > Arachnida > Sarcoptiformes > Nanhermanniidae > Nanhermannia > Nanhermannia cf. coronata Gr-Ori-00579. The sequence continues at coordinate 9,749 of JAQIXA010004477.1, read as the reverse complement.
GAGTTTAAAATTAAAATGGGATCAAATGGGTTAATTTGCAAAGTTATTTTGAGATCATTAACGATTCTATTGACTCCAATTTTGTTTACAGTTCTACCAGCACTTATAATCCTTACTTTTCCTATTTATTTGTATCGTGTATTGATTGCATATTTGGCTAAATTGTTTAAAAAAGAGCTTGGATCCATTGTACCATGTCGAGGTAATCATTTAATATCTCTTGAAATTGCTGAAAAATCTAATTTTTTGTCTTTTTTATGAAGGTACACCTTTGGTAAGGTTTATTTTATGTGATCGATTGAGAATTGAGAGAAATTTTGCGCAATTTAGATAGGATTTTAGATTTCAAGTGTAGATTATCTTTAAATAAATTTTCTGACAGTTCCACACCTCTATAGTATAGAGAGAGAGATAAGCATACAGTATATATCTGTAGCCTAATAATTTTCCATGTTTCATGTTTTCTAAAATGAAACATTTCTTTCCAAAATCCTTAACCCTTGATACTGATAGATTAGGACCTTGATAATTGATATAAACAAAAATGTATTATCTATACCTAACCAATAATAGAAAAATTTAGATCTGAAAACTATTTTGGTCAATTTCACGACTCTCGGAAGTCAAATCACGGTTTAAGAAACTGCTTAACTTGCCTTTGCAAAATTCGAAATTCCGCAATCCCGTTATGACTTAGGTACTTACGAGATTTTGGTCGGATTGCGGACAATAATCGTGGTTTTTCGAGAACCTGTAAAATTGACAAAAAGAAGTTTTCTGTTGTTTGGATCTCTATTGAATATATTGTACTTTGTATTTGTATAATGTCACACATCAGTGTCAATCTCAGGATCAAAATACGAAAGCTTTCTTGTCAAATACTCTGTAAATTTTATAGAAATTGGGCCAGGCACTAATAAATGAACCATTGTTCCCTACTACACTTTACAGTACAATTAAGTTAACATATTTTTAATTTTACTATCAGTAGTAAAATCTCTCACCATGCAATTTTGCAAAAAAAAATTCATAAAAAAATATACCAAACTTGATTTGACAACTTACGATACGATTAGCCTTAAATTAGTAGAAAACTTATGGAGATTATACTTTTCAAATAAGGGGGGATTCGAATCTAGAAGTATAATTTATTTTTAATTTTTTAAGGCAATTGATGATCTTTACAAATGTCCAGATAGTACAGTAGTCATTTCAGCAACTTTAGAATCACTCGAGGAAAAAGAGAGAGAACCCATGGATTTAAAGTCATTAATTGTGCAAAGATTTCATGAAAGGATCATTCAAATAAAGGAAACTTCAAATTCTGAGAAATTACTCTATCCAGAATTTCAACAATATATTACGCAATGGGGAGGTTTCAACTTTTGGTATTTTATTTGGAATATTTAAGCAAATACTTAAATGTAAGTACCCTTACTTTTTTTAATGCAAAATTTATCATTTTTAATAGGAAATGGGTTCCAAATTTTAAAGCCGAAAATCATGTAAAAGTAAGCTTGAAAAATATCTAGAAAATTATCGATACCTTTCTATAGGTAGATACTTGCAAAACTGAAGTTATTTTAGATTGCTTGCCTATTTTATAGGTTTATCCAAAAATTATTGATAATGAACGAGAATTGCTGGAATTTGAAGAAAATTTTCTCCAAGAACCATATCCTCCTGGACAAAGCCCTTGGTCCATTTGTATAGTAAATTACAGGGGAATAAATGTCAAAGATAACACAACAAAGTGTCAAACTATACTTTTGTTTCAATTTCACCATGTTCTTGCTGATGGTAACGTACAAAACAAAATCATTACATCTCGTTTAGCAAACAGATATTTCTCTAAAAAAACATTTTTAAAATTACAGGATATGCCATTTTCAATAGCTTGATGAGATTTTTTTCAAATGATTTGCCAATTAAAACGAAAACTGGGAATCAATATACGAGACATGTGAGTACAGTTGAGTCAGTAGATCCTTACAAAAATATGAACAAGGTGAGTACTTTTGTCATATATTGAAGTGTATTAAAATAAATTAAATGCAAAATACTCGTATATTATACCTATGGATTGAATTCCAATATGAGATGCAGCTATTCATTATAATTTTGAATACTCCTATTTTTAAGTAAATTATCATCTTTAATCTTATGTTATAATTTTTCCAGTTTGTCATACTTTTGAGACTTTTATTTGAATCACCTTATATATTTGCAAAATCTGTTGTGGAAATGTCTGATTGGGATAATGACCTACATCCACCGGTTTCAAAGGTGACTAAAAAAGTTCATATTGGACGAATGGAGCCTTTTCCAATCATCCTCATCAAAGAGATAAAAGATAGTTTTAAAGTCAATTTCAATTCGGTTCTACTTGCTGGTGTTTGCGGTGCATTTCGTTCTCATTTGATGCGAAAGAATAAAAATGGGAAATGCCCAAAAGAGTTTATCCATGCTGGTATACCTTTACCAGGTCCTAGTCGAAATTCAGGTAAAAATTAAAAAAATTTGATCAGATTATCTTGAATTAAAGTATCCTTGATTGAAGTATCCTGAATTAAAACTATTTTATGTAGAAAAACTGAGAAATGCTGCTACTGGAGGTATTGTAAGACTACCTGTTGGAATCGATGATCCTATTGAGAGATTAAAATATATTGATAACAATATGAAGGATATGAAAAATTCGATATTTCCATTAGCTGCTTATTATATGATCCCTGTTTGTGGTATAAAAATCTTGTATTGTTTAATGCAAAATTGAAATCTAAATAGTTGATTGTTATAAAATTATAGGTGCTCATTTTTCTCCACTTTTAAGAAAAGCTTTGGAATGTTCAACAAATTGCATTATAACAGTTGCTGGTAAAATCTATATGCCTAAGAAACACTGATGAATCCTATTTAAATTTCTCTAATTTTAGTTACAATTTTCCCTGGACCAAAATACCAAACCCAAATGACCTTTGATGGGTTTCGAGTATCTGACCTTCGATATACAAGTGGACTGTATAAAGGAAATTTGGGATCAATGTTCACAATTTTAAGTTATAATGGGTTTGTTCGAATCTGTTCCGAAATTGACACAGGTCTTAAAGATTCCAACTTTAATATGGATACGATGATTCAAGATTTTAAAAATGAATTATTTATATTGAAAACGAAGAGTTTTGCTTAAATTATATCTACTAATCCTGAGCTACATGTACATATATTTTACTACTTTGTAAAAATAAAAAATTAGATAAGATCTCGATAAACTATTTAAATCTTTCGAAGTATAACTATAAAAAATGAGTTTTTAATGAAGGTATTTCATTTTTAATGATATTCTGGCATATTATATATTAGTATAAAACGATTAGGTAAATCTTATTAGCATATAGGAAATTGATTAGTTAAAATAGTTTTACGAACTTTAGGTTCGTTACTTAATTAATTGTGCGAGTGAAGCGAGCACTTATTATTCAACTTTGCTTGCATTTTGTACGTGCGTCTGCCTGTATGTTTGTGCGCGAGATAACTCGAAAACTACTGGACCGATATTAACCAATTTGACACGATATGAAAGACCCTTATAGGGTCTAGTTGTGCCATTTAGGTAAAAATTTCAAATTACCTCAAACCTTGAGGTACAAAAGATCCTTCAAGGGTTCCTCAAGTTATTCAAAAAATGGGGAAAAAATCAAAAATGAAGTGTAAGTGGCTATAGGGAAATCGATGACGGAGATTCCGAATCAATCTGATATCCGTTTGACTCCGAAGTTGACCTTTTTGTGGTAATTTGAGATTTCATCAATGCTTTACTCGCACAATTAATAATTAGATAGTTATTAATGAACAGTTAATTAAATCACTTAAATCCTGGTTCTTAATTTTAATTATACATAGTAGGTAGACTTGCAAAACTATTTTTCCAAATTAATCGAATCTCCAAATTGAACATACAAATCAGCCTTGAGTCCTTCCATTTCAGCTTTAATTTTGTCACGTTTAGTTTCAAGTGTTTTAAGCTTCTTTTGCTTACTCTTTTCTTCAGCTTCAAGTCGTTCCTTTAATGAAAAAAAAAACACCAATATTTTTACAATTACAATTACAATCATTTTTCTTTAAATCTTAGAAAAAAACCAGCCTTTGGCCTTACTAGTAAATTGAGTCGAAGTCAAAGGCTGGTTTTTATTTCAGAATTTATTATGAGTATTGTTAAAGGACTTCTATAGATATGATATAAGTTGGGTATCTATTAAAAGTTTTTGTGTGTTCTTGTCACTTCTTACTTCTTCACAATTAGTATCACTTTACTCTTTATACCTACTTGTCCCAATCTTTATACCTACTTGTCAAGTTTGTTTTTGAACTCATTAATAGTTTTTGAATCTTTAACTTCTTTAGATAAAACATTCCAATCATGAATGACTCTTTTTGAGTAAAAAAATCACTACGAATTGACTAAATGAATGAATTCTAGTTAAAATTAAAAAGCAACTACGTGTCGTGTCAAGCATCTTATTCTTGACAATTTCATTGACCTTCTACTGTATATCGAAATGATTGAACTACTAATATTATGCATGTTCTTGACTTGATAGTAATCTGTAGTCTGTAAGTAAATGATAAAAATGCACTTACAATCGCTGCAGCTGGTTTAAATTCTATAAATGATTCACCAATACAAACAGGCACCATCTCATCATCGTCCACGAGAAACAGATCATTTTTAGCATCCTCGATATTCTTTAAATCATTCTAAAACCACCAAAAATTAGACATTATTATTGACCTTAATAAATCTTAATTCTAGAGTATACCTACCCTCAATACAGCAATATCTTCAATAATTTCGTCAATCCATGTATTTCGAATTGCAAATTTGTTAATTTTGTCCTGGTGAACTTTACTGACCACCTCAGCTGAATTGACATCAGTAGTACCCTTTTTCTTCTAGAAATATTAAACCAAAATTAACCAACACATATACTTATTATTCTTCTCAACAGATTTAAATCATCTCAAAAAAAACAAAAATTTGGTCTCATTGTGTGCTGTACACATTCTATTTACCTACTTTAGAAATTGAGTTTTTCACAGCTGAATTTAGATAATAAGAAGACTTGAAAAACAAATGTACAATGCAATGGTAAGGTAATAAAATTTACAAAATACCCTAAACTTAAAATGAAATCAACATGCATTGTACACTTTACATTTAAATCATCTCTGAAAAGCAAAATTTTGGTCTCACTGACTGTAACATCTGTACTTTAGAAAATATGACCCAAATCAAGTTTTTCACAGCCAAATTTAGATTATCAAAAGACTTTAAAAAACACAAAATGTAACATCAAATGTACTTAAATTAGTAAAAATATACTTACATTTCGCTGCATTTCGTCGTACTCTTCTTTCGGTATCATCAGGTCAAAGGGCAATTGTTCTCAAAATTTCAACAAAATTCTAATAATTTCGACAAAATTCTTAAAATTTTGATAAAAAGAGTTTTTTATAAAGATATTTTTGAAATTGAAAAAATGAAAAATGTGATGTGCGTGAAATTTTTTGACTAAAAAACCAGCGGTATTTCCTTACCATGATATAACCCATTGAAATAGTCCCATAGGTTTCATATGGCATATTTAAAATATTTAAATGTCATTTAACTATCGTATTGAAAAGTGTTTTTAAAAATTTAAATGCAAAATCATGTCTAGTTATAATTCTTTTAAGTGACTATTTTTATTTTTTCGAAAAATTTGCATATTTTAATGGGTTTCAATTAAGGTTTCCTCAGGTGCTGTATTGTTTAGGAATTTGAAGTATAGGCTGTATATATAGGGCTTTATACTGTGTGGTTATTTTGTGTTGTATGAAAGGAGAGATATTTAGCAATCCCCTTGACAAGGTCGGACAACACATATACCGTCAATCTTAAGGCACTTTGATTGACACCCATTTTTTTTGGACAAGGTCACAAGGTCATATGAGTCATATGAGGAGATGATCATATTTTTTGCAAAATTTATTTTATACCTACTATATGAACTTATATACTAGGCCTAGCTAGGTAGAAATAGAATATATCTGTAGAATAGCTAATGTTGGTCTTTCTTTTTGAACTTTTGACACAGTAAAGTGACTTATAATACTTATTGGATAGAAAAGGTTAAATGCACAGAACTGTCATGCACAGGACTGTCATGTCATGTAGGAGATCATATTTCTAGCAAATATTTTTGCAAAATACAGATAGTTCATAAAATAAGCCGATATAATAAGACGATTATAGGTATTTTAATGAATTTAATAATGTAATAAAGTCAAAGGTCTATACTTATAGGATAGGTAATACAGATAGGTGTAGAGTATTATTATTTTGAAGATTTTTTTGAGTAGGGTACCCTATCAGTTGAAGTTGAAGCATTTTGACTTTGACCGAATTTCAGACATTCGGTCAAAATATCCGATATTTTTTAAATTCAATTTTAACTCAAAGTTAAGAAAACATTGATGAGGGTTCAATTTCAATTGTCCGAAATTAGGTATCGAAAGCAAAATCAAATATTTTTACAAAAATTTTTTTAGTTTATGTAGGTAAGTATGATATGATCCTTATCCTACTACAGATAATACGAGTAGTAGGTAATCGACTAAAACTAAAAATATCAAACAATTCTTTAAAACTAAACTCCTTATTAGTCAGATTCAGATCATATAACATAATATCTACGAGTAAGAAATTTGGGCTTGAAAACAACAGGAAATTCTTTTTTAATCTCATAAATGCTTATAAAGTGTACATTTTTAAGTCAAAAAAATTTAATAAAAATACAACAAAGAGTAATGGATAAGAGAATTATTGTTAGAAAATTTGCTCGAATGGTTGATCCGATCAATATCCCACAATTTCCTAAATTAAACAATTTGAATTTAATTTTTGTATTATACAAGTACATAGGGACTTCTGTATTGTTCGAATAACCTATGTTGATACCTTTTGCTGGAGCCCACAGCTGACAAATTTCCTTTGAACTCGGTTTTTGACAAAGTTTGACCGGCTTCACGAGTCTCTGAATACTTGTAAGAACAAGAGGATTTGTAAATGAACAAGTGCATCCAGTAAAACAATCTTCATCAGTTAGACATCTTGAACACTACTCAGGTGTGTAATGAAAAATTATTTTAAAAAAATGTTAAAAAATTCAAAATAAGACTATTTTATCGGTTCATATAACCTCAGTCATTTTACAACCACCTTTTCTCTTGTCGAATTTTGCATTGTCCAAACTGAGTTTAAATGGTACACAAATGCAATCAAAGTCTCCTCTAAAAGTTAAAAAAGCATTTTAAATATTATCCATTTAATATACAAGTAGTGTAGGGTAGGGTACTTAAAATTTATATTTATTTTTTTAAGTAGATACTTTTTTCCGCAATCTGGAACATCATGTTTGCATTTTGCTTCTTTGAAGCTCGTTTCGATTGCTATTGATAATAAATTGGAATTTTAAGACTTATTAAAATCTATTGGGAAAATGCTAAAAAGCTTAAATTGATTTACAATGGAACTTATCTTGCTGTACTCCTGGACCTTGATATGCGCATTAGGTATACTTTGTAATATCATTAAACATTATAATAATAGATACCTATAGGGTACTTATAAAGAAGCTAAGGACCGATAACCTTTATTTGTAAATTTGTAAATTCACAGGTTCTCGAAATACCTGTTTTTCCCAATTCTCGTGGCCAAAATCTCTAATATGAAATAGCATTGTAAAATTTGGAATTTGGAACCCGGACCAGATCAAGTAGATAATACTGATAGATAAGTAGGTAGATAAATAGATAATAGATAAGTAGAATCAAGTAAATAAGGTTCTTAAAAAATGACAAATTTCTAAAATTTCATTTAAGATTTTGATCGAGATAAAATCTTCGAAAACTTGTGAAATTGACAAATTTTTTTTTGGAAATTGGGTTCTCTTTCTCTACTGAAAGAATTGTGTTTTCTGCATTATCCCTATGTCATATAACAAGGTCCAGGAGTTCATCAAGGTATGATCCTTAGTTTGAACCTAATAAAAGTTCAGGAAGATATCGATCTTTCGCTTTCTCCTGTCGATGATCTGTCTTACTGCAAAATGCATTCGTATATTTTCTGTAAATCCTCATTAGCCTCGCGTCAACACATTTAATCCTCGGGGCTTTAATTCAGTGCAAAATATTAGTGTTAGTGTAAATGATTTTAGTAATAAAGCAAAGGACAAAAAAAATGATTTTAATTATTACTGTCTATGAATTTAGAAGATGGTCTATCAATCCTTCCTCGTCCTTTAAGCTTGAGAGAATGACTATGATTTGATTTGGGAATAAGATGCAAATTGATTTCAGACTGTAATTAGGATAACCATTATAATTAAGATTACAATAATGTACATATATATAAAATTTCAAAATAACCGAAAATGGGACAAATCTGGACTGTTCATGAACGTCTGGATCTTGATAGTCAAGACCATGGCATAGTAATATCGTTGTAATGGATAAAATACAAAATAATTTGAAAAATAGCATGTAAATGGACATTTTGAGCATTTATGGCAAAAATATCGAAAATGTACCCTACAAGTGACAAATAAAAAATATTTGCAGACATTTATGATTAGTATCTTTCATATATAAGACCAGTTCTAGCCCTTGTATAAATTCATTTCTATGTAAACTTTAAACCACGTTTTACAAATTTTGTATGTATCATAATCATGATAAGAATCCAAGATTCCAGGTGTAATTTCAAAATTTTCTAATCTTTTTTTGTAAGATAGTTAACTATAAAATGTTGGTTATAAAACCACAATTAATGGGACATTTTGTAAAAAATGTATTAAAATTGAAAAATATCAAAAGAATATTTGTAGAAAGTCACTTTGCAAAAAAAAGTTGATATTTTTATCTAAAAATTAATAATAGTTTATAGAGATATATGTATGATTCTGGGAGGAAAACTAAATGACAAAATATTCATAGACATAGATATATTTATATGCCTTATAAATTCCTTTATATGCCTTATATTATAAATTTAGACTTATAAAGTCTAAATGTTTGGAATTATTTTACTCTTTCATATTGATATTGATTAACAGTGCTTCAAAATCTAAAATTTTGAGAAATGTTTTAAATGATCAATAAATATCATTCAAAGGTTGATGACAATTGAACATGTTGATGACCTTGGTTATGTTATTATTTTGAGGGTGATTCGATTGGGAACCTGTAAATGGTTTCAATAATTCTAACTTTTTGCAATTGAAATTTTTATAATAGGTAGGTACTTAAGATCAAATCAATCAAGAACTTATAAGATCAAGTCAGGACTAAATCCATAAACCAAAAATTTATAGGTAATATCAAAATTCTAGTGTATAATAACTATATTTGGTAAAGATTGGTAAAGATTTTGCTTGCATATACATATATGAATTCAGTTGAGATTCAAGTTTTTTATAGCTGAATTAAATTCGATAAAATATTTTATGTTTTTTACTTTAGAGATTTTTGAGATTCTGATTTTTATAGATTTTTTGTCGTTATAGATTGTGGTTTTATAAAATATTTTCATTATAATTTTTCTCTTAAATCATATTAGAAATCCGGGTAACAAAATCTATTATTAATTTTTAGATAAAAATTTCAACTTTGTTTTGCAAAATGACTTTTTACAAATATTTTTTTGATAT